>JAJTUV010001868.1:0-240092 GCA_021653895.1 Mastomys natalensis | reverse complement strand
GATTAGACTGGAAGCTGGGTGTGAATGGCCGGTCCGTGCTCTTGAGGGTATTTCTAGATTGATGAGCTTGGGTGCTTTCCCAAGTGCCTGTTTATATAGGTATTTTCTCTGTACAATTTAGATTCTGGAGAGAGAGAGAGTCTCTAATTTCCTGCCAGAAAGAATAAACCTGACTTCTGGTGCTGAGTCCAGGGAATGAAAGGGAGGATTTAGGGATCTGCCCACTCTGCCTCAGGCCTGGCATTTGGTTCCTCCAAATCCTCGAATGGATTTGTGGGGGAGGGGAGATTGTTTAATTGATGTAGGTCTCTGTCTCTCCACCTACCCTCTCACCCTCTCTTCTTATCTCTCTCTCTTCCTCCCTTCTCCCTGCCCCCTCTCTCCCAGACTTCCTTTGTTTCCTTCCCTTCTTAGTGGTCAGGACTCAGATTTACGATATAGCCCAGGCTATCCTCAATCTCTCAGTCCTTGTGCCTCAGTCTCTCCAGTGTTGGTTTACAGATGTACTCACCATGCTCGGTTTACCCTTGCTGTTTGCAGTGTCTCAGTGCCTGTGTTTCTGAGGATGACGGAGTACTTTTGACTCTCCTTCCTCTACTTCCCAGCGTGCCACCCCCACACTTTTTTTTTTTTTTTTCTGAGACAGATTTTCTCTGTGTAGCTCTGGAACTCACTCTGTAGACCACACTGGCCTTGAACTTACTGAAATCCACCTGTCTCTGCCTCACAAATGCTGGGATTAAAAAGCATATGCCCACCTTCCCTTCCCGCACCAGGCTACAGACAAGTTTTTAGGTAACTTAAATGGAAGCAGGGTGTGGTAGCAAAGGCCTTTAATGCCAGAATGCCAGTACTTCAGAGACAGAGGTTGTAGGGTCTCTGAGTGGAGTCTGGCCTGAGCATGTTGCAGTACAGCCAGGGTTATACAGAGAAACCCTGTCTTGAAAACACACACACACACACACACACACACACACACACATTATTCTACAGCTTTCCTTTTGTTATTGTCGTGTTGTTGACTGGTTTAGGTGTTAACTCTTCTTAAAGTCTGGCAGGTTGGTCTGGAACTCACTGTAGATCAAACTGCTCTTGAGTTTGAGGCAATGTTCTTGTCTCAGACTACTCAGCGTTGGTATTAAAAGTGCGAGCCACAACATCCAACATGACTGAAATATAAATGTGAGTACGTGTGTAATATACAGGCATATTAACTCATTATCTCACCTAGAGCCTGGGTCTTGGTTCCTCAGTACTATTCTTTGATAGAAGGTACCAGGAGTGCCTTAGAGAAGTACTTGATTCTAGGGCTGGGACATGCTGAACCTAGAACATCCTGTACCTAGAGGTACAGGAAAGAAAAAAGTGTTTAAAAAGAGAAGTAGAAATATCAAAAGGCGGTGGTGGCGCACGCCTTTAATCCAGCATTCGGGAGGCAGAGGCAGGCGGATTTCTGAGTTCGAGGCCAGCCTGGTCTACAGAGTGAGTTCCAGGACAGCCAGGCTACACAGAGAAACCCTGTCTCGAAAACCAAAGAAAAAAAAAAAAAAAAAAAAAAAAAAAAAAAGAAATATCAAAAGGCCGGGCCGGGCGGTGGTGGCGCACGCCTTTAATCCAGCACTTGGGAGGCAGAGGCAGGTGGATTTCTGAGTTCGAGGCCAGCCTGGTCTACCGAGTGAGTTCCAGGACAGCCGGGACTACACAGAGAAACTCTGTCTCGAAAAACCAAAAAAAAAAAAAAAAGGGCCGGGCGGTGGTGGCACACACCTTTAATCCCAGCACTTGGGAGGCAGAGGCAGGCAGATTTCTGAGTTCGAGGACAGCCTGGTCTACAGAGTGAGTTCCAGGGCTACACAGAGAAACCCTGTCTCGAAAAAACAAAACAAAAAGAAATATCAAAAGGACTCATGAACTAATGAACTTTTAAGTTCCAACTGCCAAACCTGGAACGATTTGAGAAATAGAATAAGTAATTATAATATGCAGAATAAAATCAATGTCCATGAACCTATACTGACATCAATATAATTAAATGAATAAATGGGAGTAAGGAAAAACTATTTATCACTGAAGATTCCACTTACTAGATGCAAATGGATGAGGAATTAGCAGTGCTTTTCCTTAGACAAGCACAGCACGAATAATACTTGCAGGCAAGAGCCAGTGATGCATGCTAACGTCAGGGGCTGCAACACTGAAGAAAAGTAACATATCCGCATACTATCAAAAGCATCAGTATGTATTAGCCCATCACAATGAAATGTACTATTTGTACAATTAATATATGCTAATAAAAGAAACAATATGTCTTACTCAAGATACTATCAGTGCAAAAGAGAAAACTAACTTTATTGTCTGGCATATACCGGTTAATGCTTCTATCAAGGTCAATGCCACCAGTAGGAAGATATTGATAACATGCACTGAGAAGACAGGACTCTTAAACGGTATCTATGCCAAAGACCCATTACTTCAGTCAAATGATGAGAAAAATATAAGAGCAACTAAATTCAGAGACATTCTACAAAGTGACAATAGATGACACTCAACTTATAAGGTCACATTTAAATTAAAGCCATCTGTGATGGTTCATTTAGGGTGTCATGTTTCCAGAGAACACTGGTACATAGGTTAGCCCTCTGGTCAGACTTTCAATGTGATAGGCATGATCCAGTCAGCTAGGGCCCACATAGAAGAGGAAAGTTCAAGAAATGGGTACATGGCCTCTGACTTTCCTTGGTGGAATGGGCCAAGCCTTCTGGGCCATTACTCCTAGACATCAGACTTCGGGTTCTTAAGCCTCAGACTTTAGTTTGCACTAGCTGTTCCCTTTGGTCCCTTTGGCCTTTGGTCTCACACTCGGGGCTACATGACCTGCCCTCCTGGTCCTGAGACATCCTATTTTCTAAACTAATCAATTTCTCTGACACTCCAGTTTGTGGATGGCCATTGTGGAAAAAATTCAACCTCTCTGTGTGAACCAGAACCCCAATAAACCACACACATAGACACACACACACACACACACACCACACACACACACACACTGGAGAGCCTTAGAATTTTTTGTGCATCATTGTAAATTGAAAATGTAACAACGTAAAACACTTATTTTATTTTTTGGCGTGTACAATGTATATTTGTTATATGGAGACTTGTGGGGGTTGGTTCTCTCTTTTTTTTCACCATGTCTAGTGACTATCAGGTGTGATAACAAGCACCTTTACCTGCTGAGCCACCCTGCCTGCCCTGAAAAATACTTAACTGTATCTGCACTCACTGTAGAGTGTATGGCTTTGTTATCCCCTGGCTGACCGGGAGCTGCAGTTTTTGCTGCTGCCTAGCATCACAGAAGGAATCTCACCACCTACCACCAGCTCCAAGTTCAAAATTCCCAGTAAAATGTCTTCTGAATGTTTGTTGCTTTTATATCTTCTTAAACACTGGAAATTGAACTCTTATAAATTGGGGACTATTCAAGTTCTGATCAAATGTATCAAGGTCAAAGGATGGGAAGGAGACTGAGGGCACTGGGCCAGCAGTCTTGATTCGGAATTCTGGATTGGATCCTAGAACAGGAAAAAGTACATTAAAAGTGTGAGTAAAGTGTAGTTGTTTTGCCAGATATGAAATGTCTCCCTCAAGTTCATGTGTTGAAGATGGGGTCACCAGCTGGTTGGCACTATTTTGGGAAGGGAAGTTTGGGAAGACCAGTGTTCCTTGAACTGAAACTTGTGAAAGAAGGCTGGAGAGATGGCTTAGTGATTAAGAGCCCTGGCTGCTCTCCCAGAGGTCCTGGGTTTGATCCCCAGCATCTACAGGGCAGCTTACAACTTCTGTAACTTTAGTCCCATAAGATCTGATACCCTCTTCTGGTGTGTATACAAAACACCTATATACATAAGAGAAATAATTAAAGAAAAAAAAAAAACTGAAAGAGTGAGACAAAAGTAAACCTTCAGATCTTTAAACAGTTTCCGGTTTCTGTCACAGTGCCGAGATACACAAAGCCATAGTTTCTGTACTGTTAACAGCTGGCTCTGAGGACTAGTTATGCAAGTTAAAATTATGGGAAGCTGGGGGAGAGTGTATTAGAACTCTGACTTTTTTTTTTTTTTTAATAAGTTTTCTGTCTGTGTGAAATTATCTCAAAAAGTGAAGGTTGTGGATGTGGCTCAGGCTCTGTTTGTGCTTATGTAGGATGCACAAAACCCTGGGTTTTGGATGGGCAGTGGTGGCGCACGCCTTTAATCCTGGCACTTGGGAGGCAGAGGCAGGCTGATTTCTAAGTTCCCCGCCAGCCTGATCTACAGAGTGAGTTTCAGGGCAGCCAGGACTGCACAGAAAAATCCTGTCTAGAAAAACAAACAGATAAAAAAAACAAAAAAAACCCCAGCCAAACAAAAAAAGAAATCCTATTGAGCCATACAGGTGGCTCAGACCAAATGAAAGCTTCCCATCAGATAGTCTGTCGGGAGGAGGGGTTGAGAAGCTGACCTGTGAGGCTGGCCCTAGTTTCTTCTGTTCTTTGGTCAAGAATAAGGAGCATGGCTTGTTTTACATAGAACTAACTGCTAATGACTAATCCTTTCCCAATTAGGAGTCACGAGGAAAAAGCCCATATATTTTTAATTCCCTCTCATTGGACAGATCTGTAGGAAAACCGTGGCTGTGGAAAAACTTTGCTGGCATGTTTCTGTCTCCACTCCTTGGCGGCTGAGGGCAGGACATTATGCGAAGCAGCGTAGGGATGACAGGGTAGGTTGTGCTTAGAAAACAGGAAAATTGAACTCCAGCTAATAAAAACTTGCTACAAGATCAGATCTTGTACGGCTGTAGGAACTTGGATCAACCCTTCAGGGCTCAGATGCCAAACATGAACTTCTCTGACTCAATCATGTAGAAAAAAAAAATCAGTTAAAATTCATAGGTTTTCCTGATACTGTCTCATAGAATGACTTGTAAACTAGACTGTTAATTTGTTATAATACGAATATAAAGCAGAGTGCTTATTTTACCGCCTACTAGAGACACTCTTGTCTTCTAGGGAAATCTTCAAGGCAGGCTTAGTCAGACTATTGTCCGGTTAGCGGGAAGCTGGAGCAGATGGTAAGGCTAGGGTGCACAAATTATGAAAACTGAGCACAGCAATCTCAGAAGTAAGGATAGAGTTTCTAAGAAATGTTTTTTTTTTTTCCTTTCTTTTTGAGATAGTCTTAGAGCTTGCTGGTCTCAAATTTGATGTGTAGGCTAGCCCTGAACACTGATCCTCCTGCCTCTGCCTCTCAAGTGCTAGGATTACACATGGTGAGCTGACTCTTTTCTGCTGATATTATCTTTCCTGGGGGTTGGGCTGAAGTGGTGCACATGCTGTGTTTTCCCACCTCTTCACAGATTCCTGTTGAGGGGAAAGAGAGAGAGAGAGAGGCTTACTGAAGTGACAGACTGTGGAAGAGCAGCCTAGGGCTGCTAGTCTAAGCTCTTCTTTCTCTTGAGTCAGTCTGCTCTCACAGAGTACACATTTCCTCCAGGGTCCAGGACGACAATTCCATCTTCCAGAGATCTTAGTATTTAGGGTTATCTTCATTCTGTGGTGATCTCTGTAATGGCCATTCCTGGCTAACAAGCTGACTACATATGAAATGAACTACAACCCAGAAATAGAAGGATACATCTGTGATCTCAGATTTTGAGGCTGGAAGACACAGGTTTCTGATCTGGATCTTGAGGCACAGTGGCCATGAAAAGCTTAGGCCCAGGTAAGGTAATACAGGCCTTTAATCCCAGGAGACAGAGGCAAACAAATCTCAAGAGTTCAAGGCCAGCCTGAGACTGCAAGTTCCAAGTCCAGGCATGGTGGTACACACTTTTAATCTGGGCCATACCTTCTGCTGGAGGCCTTCTGCAAGTAAGGACAATGGAAGAAGGAAAGCTTCCTCTTCTCTGCCTGCTGGCACTTACTTGCACATCTGTTGGAACCTACTTCAGGATTCTAGTTATACACAAGGCCAGCTCAAACACCCAGCCTCATGGGACTGAGCAACTACTAGACTCTGAACTTCTCACTCACAGCTTGCCCACTGTTGGGTTAGTTGGACTGCAGACTGTACGTCAATAAATTCCCTTTATTAGAGACCTTTTTTTTTTGTTTGTTTGTTTTTTTTGTTTTTTCGAGACAGGGTTTCTCTGTGTAGCCTTGGCTGTTCTGGAACTCACTCTGTAGACCAGGCTGTCCTTGAACTCAGAAATCCGCCTGCCTCTGCCTCCCAAGTGCTGGGATTAAAGGTGTGCACCACCACCGCCTGGCTAGAGACATTTTCTAAGTTCTGTGATTCTTGAGAACCCTAATGCAGCCTACTTCATCACCCTTTATTATTTTTACTTACATATTTTCTCACAACTTTGAGAAAAGCTGGCACAGCAGTGAGTGTCGTGTCTCTGAGAAGAGACAGACATACTAAGTTTAGTTTTGTTCATGAAAACTTCACTCATGTTCCCCCTTATTGGTAAGTTATCTCCTCTGGCTGGGCTGGAAGGTCTGCTCCCGGGACCCCAACACTCAAGGGGCAGAAATACAGGATCATGAAACTCAGGCCCACTTGGGTTAATTATTGAGAACCTATCTCAAAATGAAGACAAAAACAGGGGCTAGAGAGAAGGCTAGAGGACTGCTTATTGCTTTTCAGAGGACTCAAATTTGGTGACCTGGATCAAGTCTGGTGGTTCACAGGACAGCGTTTCCAGTTCCTGAGAATCCAACACCAGCTTCTGGCCTGCAAGTACCTGACATAGATGAACACACAAAAAATACATCTTGGCACTTGGGGGAAAAACGTAGTTGACGGTGAATGGAAAGGTGTCTTTCTGCTGAGGGGCAGTCATGTTTCTCTGGTATTACCTCAACAAGCTGGGCGATCGCGTCTACATGCTGAAGAAATTTGACCCTATGGGACAACAGACTTGCTCTGTTCATCCTGCTTGGTTCTCCCCAGATAACAAATACTCAATACACTGAATCACCATCAAGAAATGCTTCAAGGTGCTCATGACCCAGCAATCTGTTCTCTGAGGGCTCTTTAATCTCTTGTGCTACTAGTCCCCCGGCTGATTATCTGCAACTAAATAAATGTGCGGTAAGCCGTGAAGCCTTCCCATGCTGTTTGGAATACTATCTCACTATGTGAATGAGTCTATATTGATGGGCCTTGCCCGTAAAAGGAACAAGGAAAAATCTTTTTTTTTTTTTTTCATGTTTGAGTTCTGCCAGTTATTGTATAAAGAACAATGACTGAAAAAAAATACCTTAAAAATAAGAACAACAGCAATCTTTCGTAGTGATCCTGTTGAATGTGTATTATCACTTAATCTCCCTGAGTTCTTGCTACCTGCCATGCTCTGGACTCCTGAATTCTCTCTCTCTCTCTCTTCTCTCCAAACACCACACAACCACACACACACACACACAAACACGGCCTTATTTAAAATGCTTTAATCAGCTCATGGCTGGACACTCCCAACTTCGATGTTGCTAACTCTCCCTCCAATACTCTGATTACTTACTAAAATCTATATTCTGTTTTGTTACCAGGTCCAATTTTTTAGGGGGGTCCTTGGGCTGCTCTTCCCGGTTTTACATGATTGGTATGCCTGTCTTCTACACTCTCAAGCTCAGTTCACATTCGTCTTTTGGCATGGCAGTTCTGCTTCTTCCTTGGTCCCTTTGCCCTGAAATCCTAAGTCCCCTCTGTCTCTTGCCAGCCATTGGCAATTTAATTTGCCATCAGAACCAGCTGGGGACGGGGACCCTCAGCGTCTCACGTTCGGGATTCTAGGGCAATTTTGGGAACCCATATTTAAGCATTAAACCAAATACACAACAGTTCTCTACTGCACAAGAAATTTGTTTTGGGTTTTTTTTGTTTTGTTTTTTGTTTTGTTTTTTTTTTTTTTACTTTGTTCTGTTTGTATGTGTAGTGTGTGTGTGTGCATGTGTATATATGGAACCAAAATTGACTTTGATGTTTGATGAGCTGGGCTAGCCTGGACTTGCTGATGCAGAGTACTGGGATCAGTCAGAGGGATGCCACATCTTCCCAGCTTTTCTGTATAGATTCTGGGAGCCTGGACTCTATTCTTCACACTGGCAACTGAAAGATGCCTCTCTTTACTGAATGTTCAAAATTAATTGGTTTCATCATAGTCTTTTCTGATTTGTATGTGTGTATATGCATGTTCATATTTGGGTGCATGCATGCATGCATGTTTGCATGCTAGAAGCTGACACCAGAGGTATCTTCACTCTTGCTACTTTACATATTAACTCAGGATATCTCACTTGAAAACACAGCTAGTCTAGCTAGCTAATTTGCAGGAGAGATCCTCTCTCCACCCTCCAAGTGCTCTGATTCCAGGGAGGTACACTTGCCATGTACACACCTCTTGGGGGTCTGAGATCTGACCCTCACACTTTCGTGGCAAATGATGAGTCACACATATCCGCAAGCCTGAAAATCTCAAGTGTTAATACCTGCTTTTCATAGATGAGTAATTGTAGGAAATTATATTTTCTTCATGACTGAGCCCACTCATATCTATAATTTACTGAGTTTCTAACATGTGTTCATATTTTATCACAGAATAGATACGATGAGTGTTACCTGAAAGATGCAATGAGGGCACAGAACACCACTGTTTGTATGATAAGGACACCTGATACAATCCACTGAAACCTGCTTACTTTAGATAACAGCAGTAGCACCTACTATCCCATTTCCATGGGACTTGTTTAGTTTTTGCAGTCTGAGGCTTCATACACTAAGCAAGAACAGTGCCATGTTACTGAGCTACAGTCCCAGACCTTAAGAGAGGTGACATCAGAAGACACAGGAACTAAAACAGCTCATCTATTATGTAGTAAGGAGAGAAACAGATGGGATTTTCTTTTGATTTGACATCTCTGTTATAGACATGTTTATTCCACCTTTAACATAGCACACTGCCTATTTTGTACAAGTTTCTAGGTTTGGCAGTGAGAATACATGGCTGAGCAGGAAACAACCTATCTTCCAGGAGTTGGCAATCCAGTAGGAGAGATCATACATATGTAAAAACTGGAATTAAGGAGAATAAGGCAGAGGAATATAAAGGTGCCTTAGGTTACTTTCTGTTGCAATGAAATCATACTTAGGCTCCAAATGCAAATATAAACAAGCAGGTTTAGAACTTGTACATTAAATATGTTCCAAAAAATCTTTACAAATCATTATTTCCTTAAGGACCAGTTTCTTAAACAAAATTTGAGTCATCACCTTATTTATTAAAAGTATTAGCTGGTAGCATTTTGTCATTCTTCATATTCATTCATTTTAGAGAAATATTCCTTTCACATAATTAATTATAACCAATTATATTATAGTCAACTGGAAGACTGCAGAGGTGGATCTGCACCCATGAGAAGTAGCACTCTGTCAGGATATTCAATAATTCAGATTCTTATATGTCTCCTTTGAAATTGCAAGACCCATGAGCTGGAAAAAGAATGAATGTGATAAACAATCCATTTATTCCAATGCTGTCTCCTCCTTTGAAAGATGTGTTGTACTTTTCCTATTGGCTTAGAATGTGAGCCAATAAGGAAACAGGAGTCCTTGTAACTATTCATAAAGCAAGCCTGGCACTGTGAACACTGGTAAAGATGGCTTTGTTCTTTACATCTAACTGTGAGAATTTTATGGGGTTGATATTTTTCTTTTGACATAGTAAGCAAAAATAATTTCAGATTGGGTAGTGTTGTGCCTTGAAATAATATTCTCTAATGTTAAGAACCCCTTTTTTATTATTCAGACTTAAGATGTGATAAATCCTTAAAAGATGTTCAAAAGATATTCAAGAACTTAAATAGAAGTTTTTATTATGCTGAACATATTTCAGGTGAACAAAATTAATACAGATTGCTAGGTTTGTTTGAAGTCTATAATTACTAAGTTTCTTTCATTTCAAAAGTTATTAGCCTCCTAATAGCTGCTTAGAAGCAGATCAATGTTAGGTTCTCAGCAGTAGTTACTTACGCTTGGGATTGTGCATTAGTACATTTCTTTTGTTTATGATATTTAGAATAAGCCTTAATAAAGGTGTTTGTATAGTATATTTTTTTAAACACTGGAACTCAAGAGATCTCTAAAAAGACAAAGAAATCGAAAGACAAATCCATTCATATTCTTTTCTGTGTGGGAGATTTCATCAGAAAACTTATCCTAAGGTTTTTGCTTAAATACACTAGTTTCTAGAAAAAGCCCACTAGACCATTTTCTCATTGAGTGTGAGAGTGTTCAAACTCGATCTAAAGAGAATTTTTTTTCACTTGTATTGTTTCCAAATCTACATTCAGTTTAAGTAATTGCCATAACAATTGATAGATAATCTCTCTCTCTCTGATGTAGAATACTTTATCAAGAGGTTATTTTACTACAGGCAGCGGGGGCTGGGGGACAGTGAAAGAATACAAAGTAATTGCAGAGAGAGGAAACTCTGGGAGAAAAGAGACACAAAAACATAAAAACAAAACAAAACCCCAAAAACTAAACTAAAAACCCGAAACGACCAGTAGCATCGTTAATCAGAAGGCTAGGTTGAGACACTTTTGTACTCTGATCGTTTCATGTCAGAACAGAACAAATTAATCAGGGAAGTCAGAGTCCAGCCGGAAAAACATGGAGCGGGTTTAGGGGACGGGCTAATAATTCAGGATCGTTAACAGGGAAGGGAACACTGTTGCTTTTTCTTGGCACCTGAAAACTCCAGCTCCACACTGGCAAAGGCCGCAGCTCTTTTGGGCTCAGGCCAGCGGGTTCCGACCGCACGTTGGCGGCGCGGGCTGGGTCCCGGCAGCCTCCGTCCGGGTTGCTGGGGCCGCGGGCCCTTTGTTCCCGTGGGGCGCCGCCGCCCGTCCGCCCCGAGTGAGCGGCCCCCGTGGGGGACAGCGTGGGGCCCATCGCCTCGCCCCGCCGACCTCGCAGCTGCAGTCCCGCCCGCCCCAGCTCCTAGTTCCTCCCTCGCTGCCCCGGGCCAGAACGACCTTGTTTTGCTTTTCGGGCTCGGGAGAGAGGTGAGGGCTTGACCCGGCCGCGGCTCACCGGGGCGCATACACGGGCAGCGGTAGCGGGCCCCGCGTCACCGCGAAGGGACCCGCGCCCGCCTTTCCCCAGAGCCCTCGGGGGCGAGCGACTGGCCGAAAGCTTCCGGGAGAGCCTCGGGGGCCGCGGGTCCCAGGCTGCGCCTCCCGCCAGGCCGGGGACTCACTTCTCTTAACGGAGCCGGCGAGGCGCCAGCACCGGTGGGCTCGGGTCTCCGGGCCGGCGCCGTGGCGCGGGCCGACGCATCCTGGAGAGCCTGGGGTGGGGGTGCGGAGCGGCAGAGGTCGCAGCCCCGGGGCGGGGGCGGAGATCCACCTGGCTACGTGGCAGCCATTGCGGCGGCCGCGAGACCCCTCCCCACGCGGCCGCCCACCCGCCCTCTCGCGGCGGGCTCCTGCGCGGCTGCTCTTCCCCGGTCGGACGGAGAGCGGCAGTGTGTCCTCGCTCCGCACGCTCGCTGCGTCTCCCCCCGCGGACACAGCTGCTCGCCAGCCCCGCGCCGCGCCGCGCCGGAGAGCGTAGTGGCGGCGGCGGGAAAGGGTTGCGGACCCGCGGCGCTCACTCGACGACACGGCCCGGGCCTCGACGCCCCGCTCCCGCAGCAGGTAAAGGCGGAGGGTGGAGAGGCAGGCGGCGGGACCCGGGGAGAAGGGGGCCGGCGAGGAAAAGAGGAAAAGGGGGGGGGATCCCGGGAGCGCGGAGTCCCACAGGAGGAGGGCCCGAGGCGGGCGGCGAGAGACGCGGCAACCCCGGGCAGGCGCGGGCCGGGCGCCGGGCGGAAGGGGAGTGAGGCGTCGCGGGAGGCGGGCCCTGGCGCGGGGCCCGAGGCCGAGCGAAGGCGGGCGCCGCGGCTGCTTCCCCGGCCTCCAGGCCTGGCGGGCCTCCAGGCCCCGACACACCCCTCCCGCCCCCGGACTCTCCGGGTGCCTTCCCGCCCCGACTTGACCTCGCGCCCCTGTGAGCGCCCCGCCGTTTCCCAGGCCGAGCCTTGTGGGAACTTGGGCCGCCTGCCCGGGCTCGTAGTGCTAGTAGAGCTGTTTATTTACTCACTTCCAAACCACACGCACGCTCCCACGCTCGCTCTACACCCGACAGGCTTGCCTCCCTCGGGTGTGTGCGCCTGCGACCCTCGCCCCTTCGCAGCCGTAACTTTCCCTCTCGCTCTCCGAAAACCGGGCTTCGAGAGAGTGAGTCAGACCGAGGGCAGAGTTTATCCCGCTTGCGCTTTTGGTTACAACACTTTCTTTATTTTCCCCCCTTCCCCCCAAAAGAGAGCGGGAAGAAAAAAAAAATTTTTTTTTAAGTCGATGCCAGATCGGAGGCAGGGCCCGCTGGCTTTAGGGAATCCTTCCGCACACGTCTTTAGGAGTAAGAGGTGATACTGCTGCACCGACAGGTTTGTACACACTCTTGCCATGCAGCGGTTGTAATGTCTCCATAGCACAGGTCTGACTTGAGAAGGATTGGCTGCTTTTTCTACTCGGTATCTCCGAGCCAATCAGGAAGCGCGGCTTGCCTGGAGACTGGTTAACTCAGAAAAGGTGGGGATTGGTTGAGCCTCGAGGAAAAAAAAAAAAAAAAAATCCGGGAGATAACCTGGCCTTTTAGAAAACAATGACTGATTTGCAGCTGCCTCTCCACTCCCAGTTAATTTAATACATTACCCTTTGATAGTAATATTCGCCTTTTCATTCCCTAAAAAAAAAGAATCACTTCCACTGTTGGCTTTCAAATTAGCTCTCAGATGCAACTCGTTCGAACTCCTATGGTTCAGTTTTCACAGAAATAATTTTTACATCTTTTAAGAAACATAAACATTTGTTTTTGTTTGTTGGTGAGGTTCAGTTTTCTTTCAGCCGATTTTTTTTTTTTTTTTTTTTGTTAAAGGTCAGTCAATTTTCAGTTACTATGCCAACGTATTATTTAGATGTTCTGCGGAGATGGGGGGGGCTACAGTGGTGGAGATGTTGGGAAGAATTAGAAAGAAATGGCTGCTGCTCTTCTGCAGAGAGACAACGACTTAGTTAACGAGAACAAAAAAGCGAATCAAAACAACAACAACAACAACCCAACCTGGAAAGCAGTAACAGACCTCCCTTCCCTGCAGATCAGTGTGACTGTACTCAAAAGAGCTTTCTGTTCACCTGTTGGCTTTAGTCGCTGTCAAGGGGAGACAGTGGCAGTACTGAACTTAATAGAAAAAAATGGCTTAAGTCACGGTAAAGGCATTTATCTTATACACAATTAGAGGCTAACTCCTATCGATGGAGGTGTGTGTTGTTTTGTTTTTTTTTTAATTTTTTTTCTTTTAAAACGCTACAATTTAATCCTGTTTATTCGTGCCTTTTGATATACAAAGGAAACTGTCTTTTTGAGGTGTGGTCTCCATATGTACCCTGGTTGGCCTCAACTCAAATATCCACCTGCCTCTGCTTCTTTATGGTCAACTATACCCAGCAAACCGTTTATTAATCAGCTTGAATTTTAGAAAGTAAGTGCCTGCCTGTTATTTTTGCCTTCCCTTCTGCGTTTCATATACAGAATCATATAAGTTTGAGGCAGAACCAGCGGTTAGGATGAGCAGTGAATCTCAACGTATATCTGTTAAGTTCCCTTGAGAGTAGTTTATGTAGGAGTTGAAATTGAAGTTCTTTTGATATTCCCCCCCATGCAGATTAGTACATTATTTTTATTGCTTTCGTCTTCATGGTAATAAAATCACACTTGCTGATGCCCAGCCTGTTTAAAGGACTTCAGTATTCCTTGTGTTTAAGTTGTCTCACTGTGAAATTTGCACTCACTGTTTTCAGCTTTGTTTTACAGATAAGAAGAGACTGAGAAATATTCAAATTGCTAAAAGTCACCAATTGAGGTTTGCATGAAGGTTCAGGGAAACCTATATTTTTATGATCCAAACCTCTCTCTGTTTATTTTTATATATGTGAGTACACTGTCACTGTCTTCAGACATACCAGAAGAGGGCAGCAGATCCCATTATAGATGGTTGAGAGGCACCATGTGGTTGCTGGGAATTAAACTCAGGACCTCTAGAAGAACAGTCAGTGCTCTTAACTGCTGAGCCATCGCTCCAGCCCCAAACCTCCCTCTTAATACATTTCCATGGCCCTTTGAAACTAGAACTGTTTTTTTGTTTGTTTTTGAGATAGGGTCGCACTATGTAGGCTGCCCTGAACTCTGTGTAGACCATGCTGGCCTCAATCTTTGGATACTGAGAGAATGACTAATTTTCAAAAATTTGTTTGGCCCATCAATTATAAGATATTATTCTTATATGCTAGTATAAAAATGTACTCCAAGTGAACTGCCATGTCATTGCAAGGTCAAGCACCAGCATGTGCAAATGGTTGTACATGAATAGAAAACTGATGGATTCTCACCTGGACAGTTTTCCTAATAGCAATTTAGTTTCCTTATATATAAGTATATATAATTTTTAAAATGATGAAGAATTTTGGTTATTGGATTTGCTTGTATCTTCTGGCCTTTCCTTGCTGAGGTCTCCAGCCTAGCATAGGTTTTGTGACTTGAGAAGGAAGGCCTCCCAAACGCTGAGAGCACTTTTCCTTCTTATCCCACAGCTCAGAGTTCATTGCCTTCCTGTGATTATGCTCCTAGACGGCAGTTAGTTGGCTCTCTGAACACACATAACTTAACACCATAAAAGAATGCTTCATTGATTCCTGTGGGTTATTACACTGATAAGTCAGCTGGATTCTTAGGATTGCTGATCAGTGGATTACCAGTCAGAAGTTCCACATTGTTCTTACTGAACTGGTTCCTGTGTTCACTAAAAAGCCAGGTTCACTAAAAATCCCTAGACTGTCCACCGACAATCTTTGTTCTAAATATGGATTGTCAGCTCCTATTCTATTTTTTTCCCCTTTGGGCATGGTATCAAGGCCCACATTGACCTTGAATTCATGATGAGGCAGAGGGTTGTTCTAGGCCTTGCTCCTGATAAAAACTACAGAGAATTATATGTCCTGCCAAAGTCCAATAGACGATGAACTACAGTGAGAAGTAGTTCTGTTTCAGAACCTAAATGGTGACAGCTTGTGCTTGTAATCTCAGGACTTGGGAAGCTGAGGCAGGAGGACTGTCACAAATAAGGTCAGGGTAGATCTGGGCTGTGGGCTACAATACATAATGAATTCTAAGCCAATCTGACTTAGAAATCCTACCTCAAAAAGTCAAAAAAAGGGGTCTAGAGAGAGGCCTCAGCAGTTAGGAGCACTGGCTCTTTTTCAAAAGGACCTGGGTTCACTATCCAACACCCACATGGTTACTAACAGCTGTTTGTAACTCTGGTCTCAGGAGATTTGACATCCTCTTCTTGTCTCCACAGGTACCAAGTGTACATGTGGTACAGGCACATACATGCAGGAAAAACATCCATACATGTTTTTAAAAAAGTGGGTAGAAGGATGGATGGAGGGAGAAATTGATACAGTTGCCCTCTACATTGCCCTGGCTGTCTAGCTGGCTTTAAGCTCACAAGTATCCCCCTGCCTCTGCCTCCTGAGTGCTGGCATTAAAGGCATGCATCACATTCCTCAATCCATATATTTTAAGAAGGATGTTTAATAAGTGCTTCTGTTAATTAAATTTAAGAATTAGTTTGGGAGATTGATGTGAATAGAACTTAAATTTTTTTGTTTGTTTCAAAGTGAGCACTAAAAATTCCTCTTTTCTAGGTGGGCATGGTATCTCATTCCTGTAATCCTAGCACTGAGGAGGCAGAGGCAGGGAGGGTCACTGCAAAGTCAAGGCCAGTCTAGTCTGCAGTGAGTTCCAGGCCAGCTACGATTCCACAGTGAGAGCCTGTCTTAGAACAAAAACACATCATGGTCACCCCACCTTAAAAAACAAAAACACATCACGTCACCCCACCTTAAAAAACAAAAACAAAAACATATCACGTCACCCCACCTTAAAAAACAAAAACAAAAACACATCATGTCACCCCACCTTAAAAAAAACAAAAAACCAAAAACCAAAAACCCCTAGCCGGGCGGTGGTGGCGCACATCTTTAATCCCAGCACTTGGGAGGCAGAGGCAGGCGGATTTCTGAGTTCCGAGGCCAGCCTGGTCTACAGAGTGAGTTCTAGGACAGCCAGGGCTACACAGAGAAACTCTGTCTCAAAAAACCAAAAAAAAAAAAAAAAAAAAAAAAACACCAAAAACTCAAACAACAATAAAAACACCCAACCAAAAATCCTTTCTGTATTGAATTTCTGAGTCTATCCAGAATCCTGTTACTTCTGGCCCTCTTCAGGACTTTCTGCCGCCGCAGCTTTGAGATGCGGGTGGTATTACTGTAAAGTCATCTTCACTCCTTCCTGTGCACTCACTGCTTATTGAGCAACAGTCTCCATACACTAGGAATCTCTGGAAGGCTGGTATTGAGTCTTAGCATTTTGGCTTAATATCATTTTGAACACCCTAGAGCAGTGATTCTCAACCTTCCTAATACTGTGACCCTTTAGTACAGTTCCTCATGTTGTGGTGACCTCCAACTATAAGATGATGTTTGTTGCTACTTCATAACTCTATAATTTTGTTACTGTTAAGAATCATAATGTGAGTATCTTCTATTCATGCAGGATGTCTAATATGTGACCCCTATGAAAGGGTCATTCAACCCCAGAGGGATTACCACCCACAGGTTGAGAATGGCTGCCCTAGAGGAATGGGGATGTTAAATAACTTTTGGTGTGAATGACAGATACTTGTTTTAAAAAAGTATTTTCTGTCATGTATGTGCTGATAATTCTGTAAATCATTAGCCCAAAGATCTTTTCTGGTAACTGGGCATCTGCCTTAATGATATTCCCATTTAGATATTCTTTCTGGTAATTCAAACTCTACATATTCCAAAATTAGTCATCACCAACTGTCCCATCCTCAAACCAAAAGTACATAGGACTCTCCCTTTGTATCTCTTTCTCTCCGGAAAGATTAAACTAGGTAGTGCATGCGTATATACTGCTCGGCAGTACACAGGCCATTCCTTGTGTTCCTTTTCATCTTTCTTATACTGGATCACTGAGCCTCATTGGATTATTTCTTGAAGAATCTCTTGGATGTATTTGTTATCCTTAGTGTTACCAGTGGATTCCACTGTTAGCATCATCTCACTGTGGTTCATAGCACTGTGGTTGCTATGATAGCTTCCTGACTGGTCAGCCATTGGTTTTTGTCTTTCACTTTAGCCAGAGTAATCTTTCTAAAATATTTGAGCAAGTATCTTGCTTGTGGGTTTTTTTTTTTTCCTTTCATTGCTTTCATGTGCTAAATTTAGCTTTTGGGATTTTGTATAATTTATTTGACTTCAGATTTACTTCATCTTCCTGTGCCTTTCCTCTTCCCTTCAGTGAGCTAGTCTTAGTTATTTGCATTTTTTTTTCTTTAACATCCCAAGTTCTTTAAATGTAAGCAGTTTTACGGAAACCTTTGTCTGTCTTGAATGCCTCTTTACTTCCATGGTTACCTACATTTTTGTTTGCTAAGTCATACTTGTTTGCCATGTCTCAAGTGTGGGCGACACTCTACTAAAAATCTTTGACACAAAACTGGGTTACACAAGCCCTGTGTTTCCTTAGTACTCTGTGTTCTCATAATCACACTAATTGCTTGCTTATTTGTCATTTTACCATGTACTGTTTAAGGTATAACAAAGTGTCTGAAAATATGATCTGATTTGCATTGAAGCACAATAAAAAAGCAATTAAATACTAATTTGGGAGTTTACTTAGAAAGAACCGAGATATGGCATAGATGAAAATTTTCTAAGCCTGAATGAAAAATATTCTTTGACATCTAATTTCCATCTTTTTGGTTTTCTTGTTATTGGGCATTTTGGAGTTGAAGTGTTGGAAGTGTCCTGCAGGGGTGAGTTCTGGCATGTTGTCGGCTCATATGACAATAGAATAGAAATTGTATGATGAGGTAGTCATAAGGTGGGAATTTGACCATAGCTGGGCCTTTCATGTACATATAACAGGTATGGAGCTCATTCCTCTTTCTGCTAAGGATAGGACCTGGTTTCTGTCAGCACAGGCTTATCTATCAGAGTTTCATGTTAGGGACTCTGTGTTATATGATGACACTTTACCTGGGTTCTCTTAATGGAAAAGTGACCCCTGATGGAGCAAGGGATGGGGAAGGAGTTGTGGGCAGAGGCCAAGGAAGTCCATCGCTACTCATAGTCACCTGTCTGATTATGCCTTGGTTCTTGTCGGTACTTTGTTTGTGGGAAAGAGATTACGGACATGAGTATTGCAGGTGCTGAGATGATAGTCTACTGTTTAAAAAAAAAAAGCAGTATTTTTGGCTTATTCTAGCGTATAGAATATTGGTTGAGTTTTTGTTTACTAAATAGCATACATACTGGCTTTCATAATAGTAGTCTAAAGTGGATTCAAAGGTGCTAAGATAAAGGTATGCCCAGGATGCAATGGGATGAGTTGAAATCAGACTTTGGGGGAGTGGATGACGTTTCTGAAAGTGAGTGGAGCTAGGGAATATTGCTTTGGTGTGAGACAGAGCAGGTGGGTTGAGCATGTATGAGACAGAGATACATTATACTGATTTACCTCCTGATAGAAGCACCTGAGAGATGCAGATGAAGTAGAGAGAATTCGAAGGATGGGAAGAAGATGCTGTTAAGTTGAGGGAGCAGGTCATGAAAGTCTTTGAATGCATTACCAAGGAAGTGGACCATGATTCTGAAAGACATAGAGTCAAGAAAGTTTTTTTTTTTTTTTTTTTTTTTTTTTTTTTTTTCGGTTTTTTTTTCAAGACAGGATTTCTCTGTATAGTCCTGGCTGTCCTGGAACTCACTCTGTAGACCAGGCTGGCCTTGAACTCAGAAATCCACCTGCCTCTGCCTCCCAAGTGCTGGGATTAAAGGCGTGCGCCACCACCGCCTGGCTGTTTTTGTTTTTTTAAAAACATTGAAGCACACTGGAATAGCCATGTGGCAGTGTGTCAGGCAGTTAACTGTTGAATTTTGGAGAGAATTCCTTAATAGAATCAGTTATAGCTGTTGAAACCATGAGTTTGGATGAACCTAGAAAAAGTGAATAGAACAAAGGCTGGTTATGTGACAGAGCCCAGGAGGAAGAATGACAGGAAGGAAGTGAGCAGGAGAGCTGTCTGTGGATGAGGCTAAGAGTGCCGGTGAGAAGACCCAGTGGGAATCGTCCGTACGCACTGGGGATGCATTCCAAGATCTAAACGGAAGCTGGAAACTGCACATAGTACCAGACCTTACATGTATTATGTTTATCTCTTTTCTTCACTCCATATTTATTAAAAGTTTCCATGTACAAAGCACTCTAGTGAATGCTTTGATATATATAAAATATGCTGCTTTTCTTTCATGATCTCTAAGTCTAATGAGGAAATAAATAATGGATGAATAAGAAGAAAGAGGCCAGTAAGATGGTTTAGGGGGGTAAAGGTACTTTGTGCCAAGACTGACCTGAGTTTAATCTTTTGTGATGGAAAGAAAGAATAGATTGCTGTTAGTTGTCTTCTGATCGCACATGAACAGCATAGCATGCACGTGTTCACATACGTGCATCAGATGTCACCTGAAATAAATAAATAGAAACAAATCTTAAAAGGAGGAGAAGAAAAACAGTTTGAAGATGATGGTGGAGGAAATGAAGATACATAGGTATGAGAGAAGACGGGTAAATGATGGCCTCAGAAAGGATCGTAGACAGTGAAAATAAGCCATCAGGAGTATGTTTGCTAAATACTTGGCTCAAGCCACTGTGTTTATGGGGCGGAGGGACTTTATGAAATTGAGAATAGTATTGAGTGCAGAGATGTAAAGTATGATTGTGAAACAAGGTTTGAGCTGGTTTTAGATATGTAGCACATCAGGAATCTAACTGCAGGTGGCTGTTGTGGCATGCACGTGGAATCCCTTCTAGCACTTGGGCTGTGGAGGCAGGAAGATCATCTCTGCTACAAAGCAGGTTTTAGTCCAGTCTAAGCCATGTAAAATGTTGTCAGGGGGAGAGGAGACGGAATGAGAGTAAATATCTGACTGGAAATAGCTTGAATAGCACATAGAAAATTCAGGGTTCAGTCCTCAGTACCACTAAAAATAAAAACAAATGAACAAAAATCTAAGTTGAAGTATAAATACAGATACTCAGGATGAAATAATACATACTGTTTTATTTAAGAAAAGAGGACTTGGACTGGGAGTCTGGCTCTAAGGTAGAATACTTACTTCTAGCATGTTTTCCCCTGTATATATAAACACCTATGATAAAGTGTGAATTATGAACACAGTAGGAGATGAACAACAATAGTGAATAATAAAATAGGAAATGTGGGCAATTCTAACAATATACTGTAATAAAAGTCATATGAATGTGGTCTCTCAGATTATGCTGTTGGGGCTGGAGTGATGGCTCAATGGTTCTGCTCTTCTGGAGAACCTAGGTTCCATTCCCAGCACTCACATGACAGCTCCCAACCACCTGTAACTCCAGTTCCAGGAGATCCAGTGCCCTTTTTGGGCCTCTGGGCACTAGACATGCATGTGGTACACAAACATAGCATAGGCAAAACATTCATATTTATTAAAAACTATATATACTCATAGTTTTCTGATATGAGGTCACAAAGTCACGGGGGCCCTATGTGATGAGATGAAGTGAGGAAGTTGGCTCTCTTGACGAAGCAGCAGGCTGCTTTGTTCACTGAGTGTGGAAGAGCTGGTTGTATGCATACATGAATACATATGTATTCATATATTACATATATAATACATATATTTTTGAGATGGAGTCTTGCTATGTAGCCCTGGCTTGTCTTGGATTCTATTTTGAGCAGTTTGGCTTTACACTTGCAGTGATCTGTGGAGTGCGGGGGGGTTACATGTGTGTAGTGTCATGTCTGGCTTCCAGAGGACTGGTGTGAGTAGGGAGGAAGGATTTGTTACCTTTGGCTTGTTCTGAGGTTTGTCTGGCCCAGTTGCTGTGGGCCTATGGTGAGGCATGGCATCGCGTTGACTGGAGTATGGGGTAGGCCATGGTTGCTCACTTCACTTAAGTAGGGGTCAGAGAGACAGGAGTAGAGACGGTGCCCTTCATACAACATGCTTCCAGTGAGTCGCTTCCTAAAGTGTCTACTAACAGGCCCCGCTGGGGACATAGAAACTCTGGGGGATATTTTCTATTCAAAGCCCAACAGGACTCCTTGTAAGTTTTTTGAGTTTTGTTGGAACTGGGGATCAAATTTAGGCCTTGTTCTTGCTGGGTGAACGCTACCACTAAGCCATTTGAAATGAGGTTTTGGTAAATAGTCCCGGGAGCAAACCTGTTATTCATGATGCTATTTTTTCTTCTCTCTCCCTTTTCTTTGATGAAGATTTGAGATCGTGTCTCACCATGTAGCTCAGTGTGGCCTCAAACTTGCTGTGAATCCCAAGCTGGTCTCAGACTTTTGCTGCTCTGCCTTAGCATGCTGTGTCTTGGAGTTACAGGCATGGACCGTTATACCTGGTTATATAGGGCAATTTTTATTAACATTTCACCTAATAATGATTTTTACTATTGATTAGTGACTTTAGTTTTAGTTTTAGTTTTTTTTTTTTTTTTTTTTTTTTTTGGATATTTGAGACAGGTGTTTCTCTGTGTAGCCCTGGCTGTCCTGGAACTCACTCTGTAGACCAGGCTGGCCTTGAACTCAGAAATCCGCCTGCCTCTGCCTCCCAAGTGCTGGGATTAAAGGCGTGCGCCACCACCGCCCGGCATAGTTTTAGTTTTTTTAATCACTTATTTGTGAAAATAAAAAAAATGAGATTCAAAAGTAAAAATAGACTGGAGAGATGGCACAGTTCTTAAGAGCACTTACTCTTGTAGAGGACCTGGTTCCATTTACAGTCCCCACATGGCTGCTCACAGCCATCTGCAACTCTAGTGTTAGGGGATCTGATGCCCTCTTCTGGCATCTGTGGGTACCAGGTGTGCACATGGTGGACAGACATACATGTAGGCAAAACACTCATACATGCATACATAAAAAAAAAAAAGAACTTAAAGCTGGGTGGTGGTGGCACACGCCTTTAATCCCAGCACTTGGGAGGCAGAGGCAGGCGGATTTCTGAGTTCAAGGCCAGCCTGGTCTACAGAGTGAGTTCCAGGACAGCCAGGGCTATACAGAAGAAACCCTGTCTCGAAAAACAAAAAAAAAAAAAAAAGAAAAGAACTTAAAAGCAAATTTAATTTTTTAAAGGTTAAAAACGGGAACACATTAAAAAATTGGTTTGTTCTCATTTTGCTTTCAGTCTCTTGACTGACAATAGTGAGGCAAGTCCTGGATAGGCTTAGGGCGCAGGTTGGCCCATGGACTAGGGTGAAGGCGTGACAGAGAAGGAAACTCAAGGGCTTGGATGGAGCATGGGGAGAGGGTAACCAAGACCATTATCCGGTCTAAGGAATAGTTCAAATCAAACTCAGATCAAGCAAAATGAATTACTGTGTTTTCGTTACTGATTCTCTGTGATAGTATCCTACTTAGATAAAAGCTTAGTTTTTGTTCTTTATAAAAAAATGTTTTCAAACTGTAGTGATCACTTCCAGTATTGTCAAATTTTAGTAGTTTTCTACTAACAATATCATGTACTCCTAAATTGTTTGCTATATTTCAAATTTTTATTTGTTTAAAATTATAATTGAATGCTGGGCATGGTGGCACACACACGCCTTTAATCCCAGCACTTGGGAGGCAGAGGCACGTGGATCTCTGTGAGTTCCAGACTAGCCCAATCAACAGAGTAAGTCTTGGGGCTACATAGTGAGACTCCATCCCCCACATGATTGTAATTTGATTTAACTGTGCCTTGTAAGTATATTTAACATTGCGTTTTTATTATATTTTCTAGTAAGAAGACAGCTTTACAGTTGGAGACGTCAATCTGTGGCCTTCCTGAGCATATGAGTATTGTCAGTGCCAGCCAGCCAGTAAGTACTACTGAGATTGTAGTGGGTGAATATTTTACACACAGGTTTTCAAACTTCGATTTACATATTTGAGTGATTAAAAGAAAAATCATGAGAAAGCAAATATCACATTTTTTTTTTAACTAGGTATTTGGAAGAGCTGGTGTCATGAAATGGTGTGAAACAGTTGACTTTGTCAGCTTACCTATTGGTGCCCTAGTTTTTCCATTTAGTGACTGTTTTAGTCTCTCCATAAGACAACCCCAGGGCTTCTCTGTCTAGCCCTGGCTGTCCTGGACACCCAAGATCTCCCTGCAGGCCTCTGTCACCTGATGCAGGGATTAAAGGCATGTGCCACCAGGCCCCTCCTGACATATCACTTCTTTATCTTCTATATTTTACTTAATGTTAGCCATCTATACATTTTTCATGTGTCTTTTTTTGTGTGTTAACATGATCCATGTTCTCAAAAGAATTTGTTATTTTTAGTTAGGGTTTCATTGCTGTGAAGAGACATCACGACCAAGGCAACTCTTATAAAGGCTAACATTTAATTAGGGGCTAGCTTACAGTTTCAGTGATTCAGTCAGTTATGGTCACAGCAGGAAGCATGGTGACATATGGGATAGCATGGTGCTAGAGACCGATCTGAGAGTTGTACATCTTGAAGACAGCAGAGGGGGATTGAATGCCACACTGGGTGGAGCTTGAGCATAAGCTACCTCAGTGCTTGCCCCCACAGTGACACACTTCTTCCAACAAGGCCACACCGCCTAATAGAGCCACTCCCCATGGGCCAAACATTGAGACACATGAGTTTAAGGGGCCATTCCTGTTCAGATCACCACAAACATGTTGGCCAAGGAGATGAACATCTACAGATGAAACTGAAAGTTACTTTTTGAGTGGATACCTGTAGGCATATCCCCCCTCCCCCTATTTTATTTGGGTTCTTTTATCTTTACCTCCCTTCTACCCCTTATTCACCCTAATCCTTTCTGACCCCCACCCCCACCCTGAGAAAGAAGGCTAGAGTGGAAAGGGGGTGCAGGTCTCTTTAAATTACTTCCTTCTGAATAAGGGCATTGAGTTCCTTAGTCAAGTCCAATCTTCATCGTCAGAGTATCTCCAACTTCTTCTTGTCAAACTGCAGCAACAGAGACCATCAGCAGCTTCCTCCTCCTTCAGAACTTCTTAGAATTAAACTGTCTGTAGCTGGTAGAATCACACCCCTGCCTGAACATGAAATAGTCTGCTGCTATGGACAATCTGAAGCAGCCTCATATCCCACACCTAGGATTAAAACAAAAGCAGATTTACATAATACAACTGGGTTTTTAAAGAAACCAACACTCTCACTACGGATCCCCTGGTCAGCCATTTTGTCCACGCTCTGCCCAAGTGGTGTTGGGAGCTTGGTGCTCTGTGCCACTTGGCACACAGTGTTCAAGATGAGCTGTGTCGGCAATGTGACAGGGACTGGGAAACTAGTCATGTATAATCATGTCCAAATATATTTCAGAGTACAAGTTAGTGAGCTAACAATGGAGGGGCCTAAAGTAAGTGAGGTGAATATTGCAGGAAGTAGCGAAGGACTAAAGACACATCGCTGTAGGGAAGCGTACCTTCCATCTGCTCTTGGCACAAGAGCCACATGCTGCTCAGCCGCTGGCTTACCTTGCAGGGTGTCTCAGCTCTCTGGTCTCTCTAGAACACCTTATTTTTTTATTAATGGCTGCACTTAAAGGGTACTGTTGCCATAATATAACTTCTGTTTTCTACTGATGTTTAGGGTGTCTTCACTTATCAATTATTGTAGTTTTTATGATATATAAATATATGTTAAAGATAATTGGTTTCTTTTCTATAAATTGTGTCCGTTTTGGTGACTTAGTCTTGGTATGTCCATGAGACTTTAGTATCTGCATTATCTTTATCATATGGTACCTGTGTTTTTTTAGAAAGGATTTGCCAGGTAGCCCAGGTTGGATTTGAGTTCACCTGCCTTAGCTTCTTTGAATCCTGGGATTCTGAGATTGCAGGTATATGTCATATAGTATGCTTGAAATTATCTTTTACTTGACTTAATCTTAAAGATTGGGCTGAATAGATGGCTCAGCTATTAAAGGCTAGGCTCACAACCAAAAATATATAAAAAATTGTATTTTTTTTTTCTTTCCAAGACAGGATCTCACTATGTAGCCCTGGCTGTCTTGGAACTTAACTGTGCTCTATGAGGGTGGCCTCAAACCCTTAAAGATCTACCTGCCTCTGCCTCCTGAGTGCTGGGGTTACAGGCATGTGCCACCATGCCAATGAACTTCTGATCCTCTTCTCTCCGTCTCCTGAGTGCTGGGATTAAAGGTATGTGCCACAATGCCTGGTGAATTTCTAATCCTCCTGCCTCTACCTCCCTAGAGCTGGAATTAGACAGGCACGTGTCATGACACCCAGTTTTATATGGTGCTAGGCATCAAGCACTCATCATGCACAGTACGTACTGTGCATGTTAGGTGAGTACTCTATCAACTTAGCTACATCTCAGGTCCCATTTAAAATTATTAAAAAAGGGATATTTGGGAGTATGATACAGGATGATGCAAGTTCAAGGCCAGCTTAGTCTACATAGCAAGTTTGGGACTAACCAAAGTTGATTATTAAGGTACAAGTTTTGGAGATGTATATATAAAATTTAGGTTTATAGAATTATTAATAATTGTTTATTTGATCCAATCTTTTCAATTTTCTCATAATACATCAAACTTTACCTGTCCTTATTTTCTGTATCTTTTAGAATATATTCTGTTATTTAACTTAGATCTGTATATAAAGATAACTTGCTTATAACTCATGGATTTAAGAGGCTCTCCTTGTGGAGAAAGGATGACACAAGATTAGGTGCTAAATGAGTTAAATATAAATCACTTATAGTACAAAAGTGAGACTGATGTAAATTGGATACATAAAGTAATTAAAATGTTTAGCTGTGTTTTTATGCATTAGAATTTCCCCACTGTACTAAATATTGTTTGGATACTTCTTACATGATATCCTTCATGTCACCACATGAAAGAAGGAAAAGAGATAGTTTGTGAGCTGGGGATGTATAGAGGGAAGTTAAGATTTGCTTTTGTGTGCTGGGTGTGGTAGCGCACACCCTTGGTCCCAGCACTAAGGAGGCAGAGGCAGTGAGTTCGAGGCCAACCTGGTCTACAAAGGGAGTCCAGGACAGCCAGGGCTTGTTACATGGAGAAACCCTGTCTAACAAAACAAACAAACAAACAAACAAATTTGCTTTTGTATGAGATAATAGTAACTTTCCCCCTGATTCTGAAACATGCAGATAATTATATTTGGAAAATATAAAAGTGTATATAGCAAAGTAATATATAAAACATAGTCACAGAAACATTTGCTCTTTATATTCTCACTCTAATCTCATTCTGTTTGGGTGGCTCAAAATAAGTAAAAAAAAAAAAAAGCCCAAGGATATAGCTCAGTAGCTACACGTGCGAGGGTCTAGGCTCAATTTCTGGGCACATACACTCACACATACTATCTCTCTCTCTCTCTCTCTCTCTCTCTTTCTCTCTGCCTCTGTCTCTGTCTCTCTGTCTCACTCTCACTCTCACTCTCTCACTATCTGAAGCATTTAAAGAGATTTACTTTAGATGTTTTCTTGCTCTGTTGCCAATGCTGGTCTTGAGCAGTCTTTGTGCTTTGTGTCCACAGTAACCTGGACTATAGCTACACCCTCACACATTCAGCTCAAAACATAGTTTTTAGTGACTGCCTTTCTTAGTCACTGTCCTACTGTTATGAAGAAACACTGTGGCCAAGACAACTCTCATCAAAGAAACCACTGAATTGGAGTCTTGCTTGCAGTGTGAGAGGCTTAGTCCATTATGACAGGAGCATGGCATCAGGCAGGCATCAGGCAGGCTTGGTTAGGAAGTAACTGAGAGTTAAACCCTGGTCCATGACTAGAGAGAGGGGTGGGGACAGAGACAGACCCAGCCAGGGCCACACCTTGTAACCCTTCTCAGAGAGTGCCACTCTATGGTGACCAAGCATTCAAATATATGCGCCTATGGGAACCATTCTCATTCAGACACCACACTGCTTACAATTCTGCCTTACCGAGTAAAGTAGCCTCCTTTCTACTTAGCAATAAAAACAAATCAATTTTAAAAGGAGCAAGTAATGCAAATAGATATTTCTTCAAAGAAGACATACAAGTGGTAATGTACATGTATCCTTGCCCACATTACACCTTAGGGAAATGCAAATCAAAACTTACTAGCCAGACTAGGTAAATTTAGATAAAATCTTCAATAATTAAAATGAAGGGCAGAAACAGGTACTAGTGAGAGTGAAGTGAGTTTGGAGGCCTTGTGTGTAGCTAGTGGGAATCACAGTGATTTCCTCCTGAAAAGTAGTCTGGTGGTTCCTCAAAATGGTTATGTGACTTAGAATCCATCTGAGAAATAGGAAATCTGTCTACATAAAATTCACTCAGGAGTGTGTATAATAGGACTGGAGAGATGGCTCAGTGGTTGAGAGTACTCACTGGCTGCTCTTCCAGAGCACCCAAGTTCAGTTCCCAGCACCCACATGATGGGCCCCAGCTGTCTGTAACTCCAGGCCCAGGGGATCCAGTGTCCCCTTCTGACCTTGGGCATTGTGCACATGTGGTGCACTTATAGCCAAGCAGGCAAAATACGCACACACATAAAATGAATATTTAAAAAATGATTAGAGTAAGATTATTATTATAATAAAAATATTAAAATTTCCATCATTTGGAAAGTTGTTAAATACGATGTATTTGTACCATAGCCTTATGCTCAGTAACAAAGTGAATGAAGAGTTATCAGGCTACATCTTAGTTTGAAAATGCTTAGTGAAACAAAGCAAACACCAGTGATAACAAGCCTTATTGTGTGGTTCCATTTATACAGTGGCCCTGAATAGGTAGTCCACAGAAACAGGAGCTTTGTGGTTGCCAGGGATGAGAGGAGGGCAATGAGGATTCAGTGCTTATTTTACATAAGAGGGTATGGCAGGAATGTTCTGGAGTTAGATTGTGGTGATGGTTGTACAGTGTAGCTGGCCTCTCTACTTTGTGGGTTCTTTTCCCCACCATTTATTTACCCCCACTTCCCACCCCCTATTACCAGATAGGAGACAAAGGGTGAGAGAGAGAGAGAAAGAGAGAGAGAGAGAAAAGAGAGAGAGAGAGAAAGAGAGAGAGAGATCCTTGAATTTCTTCTTGCTTCTTCTTTGAGCATAACTTTTAACACACTACAACTAACCCCCTAATTCTACCTACAATCACCAATCCCGCCTCTCGGGGCCCTAGCATTTATATACCCTCTGAAAATTTCCCAGAATTCCAAACATCACACAATCACAGAAACTATCTGCAGCTGGCAAACCACACCTCTGCCAGAGCTAATGATAATTAGATGCTTTGGACATTCCGAAGCAGCCCTACATACATACCATACCTGGGATTAAAGAAAACACATTCTTATAATATTTCTATGTTTTTCTAAAGAAACCAAAATTCCAGAACTGCACTAGAGTATAGCTCTGTAAATATACTGAAAAACCCCTGAATTGTGTATTTCAAGATGGAGAACTTTGGACTTGGAGAGTGTCACACTTCTTAGCATATATGAGGCCCCAGGTTTAATCCTTTGAGCCACAAACACCAAACAAACAAACAAGCAAACACCCAAGTAATAAGTAAAAATGAAAAAAGAGGAAAGGGCCTGGAGAGGTAGTGCAGACGTTATGAGCACTCACTTGCTGCTCTTGCGAGACCTGAGTTTGGCTCCTAGCACCCACATTGGGCAACTTCCAATTAACTCTGGCACCCCCTTCTGACTTTTGAGAGAACCTGCACATATGTCACCATATAGACAACCAAGTGCATAAATAAAGAGAAAGAAAATACCCCTAAATAAGTGGTCTCATGTAGGTTGTGACCACATTGGGGGTCAATAACCTATTCATAGGAGTCACCTAAGACCATTGGAAAACAGAGAGATTTACATTACAATTCATAACAACAAATTTAGAGTTAGGAGGCAGCAAAATAATGTTATGGCTGGGCGCCACCACAACATGAGGAACTGTATTACGGTGTCACAGCATTAGGAAGGTTGGGAACCACTGCCCAAAATCGTGAATTTTATGATACGTATATTGTGTTTTAATAAAAATGATATAAAAATAGATAATTAGAGCCTACACACTTAAAAGTATGTTCAGATGACAGAGGATGCTATCTTTAATCCAGGTGGAGGTAATTGGTTGGATTGCCAAATGTATTTTTTTCTTTTTTAATATTTTTAAATTTTTTTTTCAAGACCAAAGTCTCACTATGTAGCTTTGGCTGTCCTGGATTTCTCTCTGTAAATAAACTGGGCTGCCTTTAAACTCATCGAGATCTGCCTGTTTCTGCCTCCCGGAGTGATGGGATTAAAGGCATGAGCCACTATACCTGGCTAACAAAATTTTTTTTTTTTTGAAGATTTATTTATTTATTATACAGTGTTCTGTCTGCATGTGTGCATGCCTGCAGGTCAGAAGAGGGCATCAGATCTCATTATAGATAGTCATGAGATATCATGTGGTTGCTGGGAATTGAACCTCAGGACCTCTGGAAGTGCTCTTAACCTCTGAGCCGTCTCTCCAGCCCAACAAATGTATTTTGAACTTAGAACTAGTAGGTTTTGTAAAGTGCCTGAGAGGTGTAAGAGGGAAAAAAGGAGTCAGGAGCTGCTGCTGAGGTACCAGCTTCCAGTCCCAGCACTCTGCATGTGAAGCTAACACAAGTGCTAAGTGATAGCCAGCTTCCCCTCCAGAGTGAGGCATTGTCTCAAAAACAGTATCAACGCCGGGCGGTGGTGGCGCACGCCTTTAATCCCAGCACTTGGGAGGCAGAGGCAGGCGGATTTCTGAGTTCGAGGCCAGCCTGGTCTACCAAGTGAGTTCCAGGACAGCCAGGGCTATACAGAGAAACCCTGTCTCGAAAAAACCAAAAAAAAAAAAAAAAAAAAAACAGTATCAACAAAATGACTCTTGTGGTTTGATTTTAGCAACTGGACATTGTCTATAGGTGAGATTTTATACATGCCTGGCTGCATGTTTATTGACTATAGTAGCTGAACAAGCACTAAAGAAAGATTTATTCAGCTTCTTGTCTCAGAGGTTTTTATCTTGGCTCTTTTGCTTCTGGGCACTTGTGTGGTGAGGCAGAACCTCATGGCAGGAGCATGTGGGGAGCAAAGCACTTTCCTCCCTGGAGTGTAGGAGTCAGACAGAGAGTCAGAAGAACCAGGGGCAGGATCGACGCTTCATGTCATACCTCCAGTGACAGTGAGCTACCTCTGCTTCTTCCAACCAAGTTGGTTAGGTCAGAGCCTTCAGGATCTGATCCCATCTCAGTGATTGGATCTACCAGCCGAGGATCAAGCTGAGCGGGGAATTTGATGTCAGGCCAGGAAGAGTTGCTGGTTGAGATATTAATTTGTTAGCATGTTGCTTGGCTTTTAAAACTATTAAGGCTGAATGAAACCACCAAAGAGTAGATGAGGCACAAACAAAAAGAGGTCTTAAGACTAAATAAAACCTAGAACACTCTGTGGTTTCAAGGCAAGATGAAACCCTGAGAGTGGCAATGTCCTCAGGAGACTATAGTCTCAACTGTGAAAGGTAAGGACTGAGAAATGACCTTGTTTAGATTTTCTTCACCTTCACCTTTCTCTCCTCTCCTTCCTCTCTCTTTGCTCACTGCCCCTCTCCTTTCCTTGCTCACTCCCAGAGCAGCCTCATGCCTACTGGATAAGTGTTACAGCACTGAGCTGTAGCCCTAACTAAGTTCATTTCTAATATAAAGAAATAGAGATGGGGCCAGGGAGACCACTTGTTATGTAAGCTGGAAGACTGAATTCAGTGTGCAGGACTCATGTGAAGGCGGAGGAGATAAACAGGAATGCCACAAAGTCGTCTGACCTGCACACAAGTACTGTGGCCACCCTACCCTACTCCCACTTCTCAGGTACTCATAATAGTAGCCCAACAATACACTTACTCAAATGTGACGTCAACCTTGCTAAGTTATCTGATGAATTCAGTACTCTATAGATTCTTTTGGATTTTTGTATGCACACAAAATACATAAATGATAGTTGTGTGTGTGTATTTCTTTTTTCTTAGACTCCCCCACCTCCACCCCCCCTATAGCTTTTGGAGACATCACCTGGCTGTCCTGGTTCTCAAAGAGATCTGTCCTGTTACACCTGGCTTTTTCTCTTAGAACTTTTATTTTCTTTCTCGACCTTACATGCTCCCTGCAGCCTCTGGTACAGTGTAGTAGGGGAGTGGTTGTAACAAAAATCTGCTTTTCTGTTTATGGAGGGAAAGCTTTTGGCAGCTTCCAGCTCAGTGTGAGGCGCTTCACATGCCTCCATCACTTCCTCTCCATCTCCAGTTTGGGAGAGTCCCGTGAGCACAGTCCCTTGGTGCTTCTCAACCCTGTGCTTGGTAGACACTGAGTTGATTGTGTCATTTCTTTCCTTTGTTTTGTTAATACTGGCATTGTATTGATTTACTTCTCAAATATTAGAAAGACTTCATATTCTTAATAAATTGATGCATTGGATTCTTTTTATGGTACTTAAGTGGTTAAAGCTTAGATATGAAGTGTCCCGGGCCTAGTGTTAAAGGCTTGGCTTTTAGCTGGTGGACATGGACTTTGAGAGGTGATTTTATCACAAGGGCTTTGCTGTAATCGATGGATTAATTCATTGATCACTTTACAATTTTGCATTAATTAAAAAGGTTGTAGGTCTAGGAAGTAGGGCCTCGTTGTGTGGAGTAGGCTCCAGTGTAGGCAGGCAGTACTCTGTCCAGGCATCCCCTGTAATTCTCCTCAGCTCCTCCTTCCCAGATGCCAGTGGGCAGCAGCCTCTTCTGTCACGGTTGCCGCTGTCAGATGTGCAACACTGTGACCAAACTAAGACTGGAACCATGACCAGATACTTACTCTTCAAAAGTGTAACGGAGCTGTGGTGGAACATACCTTAACCTTAACTCCGCCCCTTGGGAGGCAGAGGCAGGAGGATCTCCTGAGTTTGAGACCGGTCTGGTCTACAGAGGTTACACAGAGAAACCCTTGTCTTGAAAAACCAGAAAGAAAAAAAAAAAAGGAAAAGTATAGTGCATAGCATGTTTATTGTTTTTAATATGTTCTCATTAGTGAGATTTTTCTATAATTTACAAATGTAAGGATTTAGTGTCTTTGCTAGCCAGTGACCTCAGGTTTTCTCCTGTCTCTCTCCTTCCCTGCTCTGGGGTTATAGGCAACTGCACTCTGCCTAGCTCTTTATGGGTTCTCAGGCCCAAAGGCAGGTCTTCATGCTAATGCTGCCTGCATTTACAGACTGATGTGTCTCCCCAGCCCCAAGACTTGGTCTTTTTGACCTAGGGCTCGGTTATTGCTCAGGTTCCAAGTGTTTGAAGATTTCCTCCTGTCGTTCTGTTACTAATTTCTAGGTGTCTCTCTGTGGTTGCAGAGCATACTTTATATTCATACAGTTCTTTGAAGCTCCTTAAGATTTGTTATGTCATGTCGGTTATGGTTTATCATGGCAAGCTTCTGCATGCATCTGAAAGAGTGTCTTCTGCCGCTGTGGAGTGGAATGTTCCATAAATGTTGACTAGATCCTTAGCTGTTGGTGTTGAGGTCTATATTCTTGGGATTTGTTCTCCAAGTTCCTAATAGTATATATAGTATTGATAGTATAGTATAGTAATGAGAGTTTGACTATAGTGAAATTTGTTTACTTATTCTTTTTTTTTTCCTGTTTGTAGTTATGTTTTTGATGCATAGACATTTAGTGTTTTTTTTTTTTTTTTTCTGGTGGGTTGGTCTTCATTATGACCTCTTTTCCCTCTCCTCTGATAATCTTTGCTCTAAATTCTACTTATATCTAATATAATATATAAAAAATAATTTTTATTAATTTAAATTTAGGCACATGTGGCTGGTGACTGTCATTACTGGAAGGTGGAGGGAGCTATGACACAAATTTAATGAAAAGGTAAATTTTATAGTATGTTAAGAGACGTTAAGGACAATCAGTGATTAGCTTGAAAGTGGAGATTGGGGCAGAAGGATATTTGACTTTGAATTGGGTAGTCAGGAAAGCAATTCTTGATTGTGACACTTGAAAAGAGAACAAAATCTTAGTGTGGGAATTATCCCTGCTAATATCTTGTGGGAAGAAGCCATCAAGAGCTGGCAGAGGGGTAGCCCGTGTGTGGACTTTAGCTTTTACTCTGATGACTGGCACAACTCCTTGAAAGCTTAGAGCGGACCCTGATCCAGTCAGACTTGAGTTTTGTAAAGATTACTGTGGCTGGTCTATTGAAAATAGACTATAGGGACTCTGGTGCAGGGGAAATAAGTTAGGGGATAGGAATGTAGGTACATGATTCTTGATCATCAGGCCAAGTAGTTAAGGGAGATTTTGAGGGAAAATATAAAGATGTTTTCAGAGATTTTTAAGAAATTATTAACTTTAGAGATGTTAAATTAGAGATCTTTATTAGACATATTCAAATAGAGAAAGCAAGCAGACTGTGGCCTTCTCCAGATCCATGAGTCTCTGCCCTTGTGGAGCATATGGGTAGTAGACACATGGCTAAACAACACAGTAAGTGAGTAACATCCTAGAAGGTAACACTCAGGAAGGGAATCCAAGCGGGACACGAGGTATGGTTTTGAGGAGCGTGAGGATCCAGTTCAGTTAGTAGAGTGCTTGCCTAGCATACGTGAAGCTTGGGTTGAATCCCAGCATGACATAAAGCTGGAGGTGGAAGCGGGAGGATCAGAAGTTCAAAGTCATTCTTGGATACCTGGGGAGTTCAAGATCAATCAGGCTACATAATACCCTGTCTAAGGAAAAAAAAAAAGATTTTGTTGTACTAGATTAACAGTGTCGTCATATTTGAGTAATAGTGAGTTGGTGAGAAAATCCATCTTACAGATTCCAGGTAGAAAAGTAGGTAAGGGAGCCAAAGTGTAAAGGGTCCCTGGTGAGAGCATGGTGGGAGCATTCAAGGAGGAGCAGGAGAGCCAGGAGCCTGATGTGCTTCAAGTGCAAGAGCAAGGGAATGCTGAGGGGAGGACAGTGTCAAGATGGCAGTGGTCTGGATGACAGACAGCTGTTTTGAAGGCTCTCTTTCTCCTGAGTGAGAAGGGAAGGTCGGGGACACTTTAGCAGCAGGAAGGTATTATCTGACCTATGGATTAGCTCTCACTGCCTGTTTGCATCGCCACATTGTCTTCCCACTTGGATGAGAGGAAGCAAGGGTTGTTCCATTAGCTGAGATGGAGCTACCCAGGAGAGCAGGTTTGACGGAGCGGGCAGGAGCTCAGTCTTGGACATGTTAAGTTTATGATGCCTATTAGATACCTGAATGTAGATGTTCAATAGGCATTCTGATAATGTTTATGGGTCCTTTTATGTTAAAAAAAATGAATAATGGTATTAAAACAGTCTATTTGCTATTTTGAAATATGTTATGTTGTATTATCTTAATTTTTAACATGTTCAATCCTGACAACTGGAGTGTTTTGGAGATAAATTGACTGATTTGTTCTTGGCTTTGCTGCTAGAGTTGATGGTACTTTCTTGAGTTACACAGAGATGTCATTCCACTTTAGAAGTGGAAGTGTAATTATGCAGTCTGAGTATTTTTACTTGCTTTCTATTTTAGGTTCTATTACTACTGGATTTTCAAGAATTTTTAATACAATTTTTCCTTTGAATTATGATTTAAATATCAAAAATCTTTAAATTTTTTTAAAAAAAGGGAAATATTTTAGTTTTGGAAGTCAGAATGCCAAGGAAAAGGAAAAATCTTGGGGGAAATCCTTTGCGGAAGACTGCAAACTCTAAGAAAATTGTCGTATCCCGTGTTGCTAGTCGTGAGGAGCCAGCCACTACTCTTCCTCCCGTGTGTGAGACAAAGATTGATCAGGAGGAGCTCTTCACCAGTATCTCAGAGATGTTCTCTGCTCTGGATCCTGATGTAGTTTATTTGATGCTTTCTGAATGTGATTTTAAAGGTGAGAAAAGTTTAGTTTGACTCTTTGCATCTTATAAGAAGACCTCATATTCTGTGCCACAGTAAATACCAATGTAGAAAAATGATATTATTATTTTGTTTATCACATGCTAAGTATCTCCCAGAGACAAAGGTGCTGTTTGTATCACTAGGGATATGAAAGATAAAGATACTTTCTACTATAAAAAAAATGCACACTTGTAGGTGTAAGATGCATGAATATAAATATAGTCCACGTTTTATCCTCTCTATCTCCTCTAGACAGGTTGGTGCTATTGACATCTTTGAGTTGTTTTCCTAACTTGTTAATGAAAAATAATAGTATGTATCTTATAGGGTAGGACTTTTTTTGGGGGAAGATTGAAAGTTTATTTTGTTGTTTGATTTTGGTAACGACTTCAGCATAGTATGCTATAATAACCTGTAATAAATTGTTTAGAAGTATGTTTGCAGGCAAAAAGAACTTTTAAGTTGCCTGGGTGGATTATCACCTGGTTAGTATAGTTTTTGGCTATAGTTATTATAAGATAAAATCATTGTAGATTTGAATGTCTTGATAATGCCGGATAAGCTTATGATCTCAATCATTGTGTGAGCTGTGTTGTGAGCATTTCTATCCTGTCATGATATATACCCAGGTTTAGTACTCAGTACTTAGTCTGGTGCTCAGAAGCGGTGGGAGTGACTTGTTGAACATATGTGCATAAAGCAGTGGGGGAGTTACAACCATATCATCTTATGTCCTAACACCCTTATTTCTGTTTTTCAGGATCCTCTGTACACCTTCTTTGTAAATACTTGATGTAACGAATAGTTTGAATGATAGCATTGATGGCACTAAAGCATACATTCTGCTTTTAAAACTTAATACCATGAAGCTGTTGTCAGTGCTCTTACATACTTCTCTTTATAGCCAGCTGTCTGTTTCTCTTTGGTGCTTCCCTAGTGTCCCAGTGAGTTGTATTCTAATGTATTCATTTCTGTCTAAGTTTCTCATGGGTACAGAGAAAGAACATTTCAGTGAAAGTAGCCATTTTCTTCTGGCTTTTCTTCTTGGTCTCAAAGCATTGCTCTCTGCAGCACAGGTTAAGAATAGTTTTCCAGCCTTGAAAATACAGGTTTACCTACCAGGGAGGTATGCCAGTTTGTAATACCCACAGCCTCTCAGCAGTGTGAATAATTATTTTAAGATTTTAATAGGAATAAATTGTGCCTCTTCTTTTTAAAATAGAGAATAATGTTGAATATTTTTATATTTGATTTTTCTTATATTTTATAAATTATTCATTTAATCTTTAAGGCCATTTTTATGTCATAGTTTTAATTTTCCTGCAATCTGTTTAAGACTTCCTTTTTATGATAACTACCTTTGTATTTTGGTATTTTTACTTATACTGTTTTTCATTATAAATAGCTAGTTCTTTAGTTGATCACTTGGGGTTTTTCTGCTCTGTAGTTTTTTTTCCCTCTTCTGTTTGTGTTTCCCCTTCACTTTGTCTCAGTGTTTAGCTCTGCCGTTTTGCTCTGTTCTCCTGACTGACTTCTCTGCAGACTTGCCCCTTCACCCCTCTTTGTTTTTCTCTTAAGGGAACATTAACTGGGTCTTACTAGGTGTCAGTCCTTGTGCACGGCACCTCTCATGGATTATCTCACTTAACCCACAACAACCTCTGAGGTAGGTACTTTTAGTATCCCCATATTACAAACAAGAAGATCTGCTTAGGGAAGTTAGCTTACTTGTTTGAATCATATCAAGCAAGTAGATAGTTAAATGATGGTGTTTTGACTCCAGAACAGAGCTGCATCCTACAGTGCTGTGCTTTTTTCCATATTTATCTTCCTTAAAACAAAAACAGTACACAACAGAAACAAAATACAAAAAGGCGTCCAAATTTCAAATGCTTAAAAATTACTTTCTTTTCTTGTGGTGCCTATTATCAAATCCATGGCCTCAAGCCTGCTAGCAAGGCCCCAGCCACTGAGTAGTCCCAGGCATGGAAGAATGCTTGAAGACCCAGTGGCTATTTGTGTTGCAATCAGCTCAGCATTGGAGTCAGACACAGCGGCCCTGGTATGTGTGACTTGGGTCCAGTTCCTGTACCTTTTTTGAGCTTCATTTTCTATGTTTTCTAGGATGGTGGTTCTCATAGTATTACTTGAGGATGCAGTGAGGTTATGTGTGTAATGCTCCGAGCCCAAATGCTGTAGCTGGCAGTTTTCCTCCCTTTACATTCCCTTAGAAAACAAAGGGTGACCTAGCGAACCCTCCCTGTTTCATCCAGTTTCCTCCAGTTATTTCTTCCTCCTATTCATCACACAGAACCTGTGAGCTAACTCTCCAACAACTTCTCTGAATACCCTTAAGTAGGTTTTATCTTTTCTTTTCTCTGTCTGTCTGTCTTTCTTTCTTTTTGTTTTTTTGTTTTTGTTTTTTGAGACAGAATCTCACTGTATAGCTCTGGCTGTCCTGGATCTCACTATGTAGACCAAACTGGCTTTGAACTCACAGAGCTCTACCTGCTTCTGCCTCCCATGTGTTGGGATTAAAGGCAGTTTTGTATTTTCAAGCTTGGCTTTAACTTTTGTCCTGTTGACAACTTCATTTTAATCTTTTTAGTGCCAGATCATATATATTGCTTTCTGTGAAATCTTTTCTTATTCTCCATTCCATCACTGTAGCATCTGTACATTATTAAAAAGTATACATTGTTTAATTTACATATGATGTAATTATATTTTAACGTACATGTCTTTATATTTGATTTAAACTTTACAAGATCTTTCGTATCAAAAATTTGTCTTCATTTTTGTATGAAGTATTTCTGATGCATCTATTTTTCATACTGTGAACTACGTGGTGTGGACTGTGTGCGTGAGCATGTTTACTGAGAGAATACCTCCTTAAAATACTTAATCCTTAAAAGGACATCCAATAGATAAATAATTGTTGAATGTATCAACTGACTTTAGAATCTTTATATATGACCCTAACACATATAGTCTATGTGTATACTCACTAAACTGTTACATCTGTACTTTACAGTAGTTTATTACAATTGAAAGAACACCATTCCATGGCTCTGTCGTTAATACTTCTCTAATGTAGATTTTGTCGTATTAGAGTAGTGTTAGTTTTCAAAAGATGACCTGGATACTGATACATTTTCAATGTATATCTATATGTTTGTTGTTACTGTTATTGTTCTCATGCAGTTGAAAATGCCATGGATTGTCTGTTAGAATTATCTGCCACTGATGCCAAGATGGAACAATCATCTGCACGAACTTCTGTTGATCGTGAGAGCAAGCCAGGTACATCAGGAAGCACAGCAATGGAGACGTGCCATCCCGGAGGCGAGAGCGAAGATTCAAAACTGGATTCATTTTTGGATATGCAGCTGACTGAAGACTTGGATTCTTTAATACAGAACGCTTTTGAGAAATTGAACTCTCCTCCTGATGACCAAGTATACCCATTCTCTCCTCTGCAAGATGCTAATAGTTTTAATGACCCTTCCACCTTTATGAATTCAGATTCAAGTGGTATGACTTCTCTTCTTTCTGTACAAAATACGGGCTCAAACAGCGAGATTCTCAAGAGTTCTCCTTCTTTACTAGGTTCAGACCCACTGACTTCACATTCAGTTTCGAATGAGCCTGAAAGTTGTACACAGAGTGGCACATTGGCATTGGAAGGGGGCTACCCAGAAGGCTCTCCTCTCACTAGCTCTGGAGATCCAACAAATGACTCTGTTATGGGTTGTGGCAATTTTAGCCAAAGACAGAAAGATCGTTTCGAATCTGAGTGTCCTCGTGTGCAGCATTCTCAAGCCCTTGTAGATTTGGGCAACAGTGAGCCTCAGGTTCCTTCAAATCGCCCTCTGCACAATTCAGGGGCTGATTTACCAGGTACAGATGGGGATCAGAAGTCTGCTGCTGCGCCTGACGGTTTTGTGCCCTCTGAAGGGTTCAGTTTCAAGCCGCACAAACATCCTGAACTGCCACCAAAGGGGAAGGATATGAATTACTGCCCGGTGCTCACCCCTCTCCCTTTACTCCTTCCGCCCCCGCCCCCACCCCCGATCTGGAACCCGATGATCCCTGCATTTGATCTCTTTCAAGGGAACCATGGCTTTGTAGCCCCTGTTGTGACCACAGCCGCACACTGGAGACCTGTCAACTACACGTTCCCACAACCCATCATCTCCCACAACTCGCCGACCAAAGTGTGGAGAGGCAGCGAGGGAGCAAGTGCTTACCAGGTGCAGGAGGCCCCCGTGGTGCAGCCTGCGCGGAAGAAGACCACCTCCTTCGTCGGCTTAGTTCTCGTCCTTCTCAGAGGGCTGCCGGGCTCAGGGAAATCCTTTCTGGCAAGGTAGGAAGTTTTATTGACATTTGTTAGAAAGTATAAAAGTGCATGGATTTTTACAGCTCATGAGAATATCCAGAACACATGGGTATGGGTAATAACTACTTAACACATGGTTAATAACTTAATTTTTTTTTTGCTGTCTTTTAAAAGATAATCTTCACTGAAAGTTTTTATTGAATTCTTTTTTCTCATACAGTTTTTTTTAAAAGATTTATTTTATTTATTTAACATATATGAGTACACTGTCGCTGCCTTCAGACACACCAGAAGGGATCAGATCCCATTACAGATGGTTGTGAGCCACCATGTGGTTGCTGGGAATTGAACTCAGGACTCTGGAAGAGCAGTCAATGCTCTTAACCTCTGAGCCATCTCTTCAGCCTTCTCATACACCTTGACAGACAGAAGTTAAAAAAAAAAAAAAAATTAAAGATAGTTTCAAAATACTGAGACTGTGAAATACTTTCTGTGGACAAAAGCTAATTTGATTAGGAGAAAGATGAGGTTAACTTTGCTTATAGGCTGTAAAAACCAGACTTGAAAATAAGAAAAATCAGAACAGAAGATCCACAGTTGATTTTGAATTCAGGGAAAGAAAATGATGGATACATGAATTCTACTGATGACTAGAAGTTGAGAATTATAGTATGTTGTTAAATAGTGCTTTTAGAAACACGATTTTAAACTGGGCATGGTGGTACACACCTTTAATACCAGCACTGGGAAGACAGAGATGGGCAGGACCTTGGATTCAAGGCCAGCCCGCTTGCTCTACAGAACAAGTTCTAGGACAGCCAGGACTACACAGGGAAACCCTGTCTCAAACCACAGAAAACAAATGAACAAAAGAAACATAATTATAAGGAAGAGAGATGAATAGTAGTAATTATAGAACTAACAATTTCAAGCTATTTCTTTAGTTTTGATATTTTGAGACAGGGTCTCACTGTATAGCCTGGCAATCCTGGACCTTAATATTTAGACCAGGCTGGCCATTCTCTTTGCCTGCAGAGTGCTGGGATGAAAGGTGTATGTTACCACTCATGGCCCAAAACTTTATTTTCTTGAAAATACAGTTCCTTTGTTTATGTTTTCATTCCAAGTCAGAGTCAGGGTTAGAATACCCTGCAGTGATGGCTTCAAGGCTGTTCTTCAAGAGGATTTGCTTCCTTAGTTTTTCTCTATTTATTTGCTTTTTTTCTTCCTGAATTTGAGTTTATTTTTGTAGCCATAGGCTGGCGCTCTCACTCTTGCGCGCGCTCTCTCTCTCTCTCTCTCTCTCTCTCTCTCTCTCTCTGTTTTGAGACAAGATCTTGTATCTTAATATGTTCTCATACTCACTGTGTAGCCAGGTTCGTGCATTTTCTGTAACTCCTGACTCTAACCCCCCAAGTGCTGGGATTACAAGTGTGTGCCATCATAGCTGATTTATTTGGTAATAGTGATCAAGCCCTGGACCCTGTGCATCGTAGAAACATATTCTACCAATTGAACTATATCCCTAGCCCCATCAGAAGCAATAGAAAGTCATTTAAGTGACTCAGCTGTGTTTGTAAAGTTAGTGGGAATGACAGGAGCACTTCAAAGGTAATGGATGTGTAGGGTTGGGTTTTGGGGCCTTAGAGCTAAAGTCACATGCAGTTTTGGGGCCTTAGAGCTAAAGTCACATGCATTTCCTGCCACAAAATAGGAGCTATGTTTTTGATAGAAATATGAGATTATATAGACGTGAGCTGAGTATGGTCCATAACATTAACTTAGCATGTGACATGAGGAGAATCGATGTAAAAACAAGGCTTTGGGTTTATTGGAAAGGTCATGGATGGAGATCTTTTTAAAAAACGTCAGTTTGTGATCTTCTGCTTCACCCTCCACTGGGATTCCTGGCGGGCTGCTGTACCACGCAGCATCTTTACACGAGTCCTGGAGATTCTCCATGCTTACGTGACAAGTGATTTAGCTATCCTTGTGCATTAACCATCTCCCTGGCCTGCGATTATAGTCTTATTTAAAGATAGCTCAGATATATGCATATTTAAAAGGAAACAAGCAGCAGGTATGCAGTCATGCTTGTAGTCTCAGCCCTTGGGATGTGAAGGTGGAAAGATCAAGAGTTGAAGGTCATCCCGGGTTAGATACGAAGTTTGAAGCCAGCTTGGGCTGTATGAGACTGTTTCATAAAACGAAGCAAAACTATTTCTGAATAATTTGTATAAAACAAAATAGATCTATCTTAGATTAGTTCTTTTGAAGAGTTGAACTTTTTGCTTAGAGAATTTCCAGTGTAATTTGTTTGAATTTTATTGCTTCTTTAAATACTATTACTTGAATTTTTATTTGGATTATGACTACAAAAGGAGAGAATTTAGGGAAGAAAGTTAATGAAAATAATTCCTTTTGTCATTCTTAGGACTTTGCAAGAGGACAACCCAGGTGGCGTCATTCTCAGCACTGATGACTATTTTTATATAAACGGACAGTACCAGTTTGATGTAAAGTACTTAGGGGAAGCCCACGAGTGGAACCAGAACCGAGGTGAGAGCGGCTGTGGGGTCTGAGTGATGTCATCAGTGGTCTAAAGAGGAAAGTTTTTGTGTATTTTGAAAGATAGAGAACTTTGTTTACTTATGTCTTGTGTTACTTAAACATGCCACACAGATGTGCTGCTGCTGAGCTATGACTGGCACCAGCCTTAAAGAATTATCCTAAATAATCCCAGCAAGCCAGGAGGCAGAGACAGGTGGAGTGAGCCTGGTCAGCCTGATCTACAGAGTGAGCCCCAGGACAGCCAGGGCTGCGTAGTGAGACCCAGCACCAAAAAAAGAGATAAAACCCCGATTTAGACCTCATACTCCCTAGCTTTTTATATGCTGTGGTGTGTGTTGGCGCACACACACACACACACACACACACACACACACACACGGAGAGACAGAGAAACAGAGACTAAATCTTTTCTACTAGTGTCTTAATAACTAAAGAAAGTTACAGTTGTCTGGTGAGCTCTAGTTTTTTTCTTTCTTCTCTTCCCTTCCCTTCCCTTCCTCTCCTTTCCCCTTTCTGCCCCTTCCATACTTTCTTCTTCTTCCCTTCCCTCCTTTATCAGGTATCCCTCCCTCCCCTCCTATCCTAAAAGGCCTTTGTTTTAAGCTGCCAGGCTTTTGTCTTAAGGCAGGAGGGTAAAGAAGAAGCTGGCCATCTTGGAGATTTGTCACCTTTATTACCTAGCATAGCCTCTCTGTCTTATCAGCCTGTCAGGAGTCTAACTCCTAATGTTTCACAACCATGCTTGCCCTATATTTAATGTTATTAAAATTATGTCCTTTTGTATTGTGTTTTTCAGCAAAAGAAGCATTTGAGAAGAAGGTTTCTCCAGTAATCATAGATAATACAAACCTCCAAGCGTGGGAAATGAAGCCATATGTTGCTTTGGTTTGTACCATAAGTTTATAATACTGAGTTTGGAGTCATTGAGAGGATGTGTATTTCACAAGTGAATCACAAGCACTTGAGATTATCTTGGTTTGCCTTGAACTGGTTTTCTCTGGTCTTCAGTTAAATGAGAAGAGTAAGACAACATCATGGTTGAGCTTTTCCCTAAAGCTAAGTCTACACAGCTGTAAAATGAGGATGTTCTAACTTCCCCTTCCCCTCCCCTCCCCTCCCCTCCCCTCCCCTCCCCTCCCCTCCCCTCCCCTCCCCTCCAGTACTCTTCTGTCCCCTCCTCTTTTCTTTCCTCTTTACATAAAAGCGAGTTTTGGTTCCCAGGTTGTATCAATAAGGCAATAAGGGTTGTATTTGGCCTCAAGTCAAGTATCTACTCTTGCATGTAGGACTCTTGTTTTATCTACCATTGAATCTTCTGAGTGTATCCTTGTGCTTGCTGTATAATAACTTTGTGTGTGTGTGTGTGTGGTGTTGTCTTCTATTACTAGCATGTGCTATGCACATGGAAGCAGAATTTATACTTCCTTAGTTGAATGCATATCAGATTCTTTATATCAACACACCTTTAATTTCAGAGCTAAGGAAGCAGAGGCAGGTTGATCTTTGTGAATTCAGGGCCATAGGTTGTTCCAGGAGAGCCAGGGCTACATAGAGACAGATCCAGTTCAACCCTCCCCCCCAAATGTAGTTTACTATAGAAGCAATAGATTTTAGTTCATTAGAATTTTTAGTTCATTAGAATATGCTTTGCTTTCCAACCATCAACTAAAGATACTCAGCCCCAGAGTAGGTTCAGCAGTCCTATAAGACTGCTCTGTACATCTTCACATATTTTTCTTGTTCTCTTAGAGACTTTTGTGATGTTGTCTTTTCTTATTTCCATGTTCGTGTAGCGTGTGCTTGTGCTTGCATAAGTTCATGTGCATCATCTGCATGTAGCAGTCCACAGAGGTCAGAAGTGGGTATTGAATCATGGCACTGGAGTTGGAAGTGGTTGTGAGCTGCCCTGTGGGTATTGACCTGAACCCAAGTCCTCTGCAAGACAGCCAGTCTCTTCACTGCTGAGCCTTTCTCCCGGCCCCAACACTTTCCTAAGTGAAAATAAAGTGTTCCAATTGTTTTGTTTCTGATGTTCCAACTCTTTTGTAGTCTGTAATTTTTTCTTTCTTTCTTTTTTTTCCAAAGTTAGGATATCACTTCATAACCCAGGCTGGCCTTGAACTAGTGATCTGTTTTGTCTGTTTTAGCCTCTTGAGTGCCGGTATTACAGAATACTCTGCTATATCCACCTTTCTCTTTTTCTTACATTATTGAGAATATAAAACTACTTTTCCAGTATTGATTTCTTGGCTCTTCCTAACTTTACTCAGAAATATATAGGAGACTCCTGCTTCTCACAGTGTGTCAGACTCATTATTTCTTTTCTTTTTTCTTTCTTTCTTTCTTTTTTTCTTTTTTTTTTTTTTTTTTTGATTTTTCGAGACAGGGTTTCTCTCTATGTAGTCCTGGCTGTCCTGGAACTCACTCTGTAGACCAGGCTGGCCTCAAACTCAGAAATCCACCTGCCTCTGCCTCCCAAGTGCTGGGATTAAAGGCGTGGGCCACCACTGCCTGGCTCATCATTTCTTCATACATAGTTGGATAAAAGGAGATGAGGCTAGGTCAGAAGTGTTAAGTTAGATCAAAGACCAGGTCTCAGGCACTGCACTTTGAGCAGAGGTGTGGAAGAAAAGGAAGGTCTAGCTAGCATTGCAAAACAAAAAAGGGAAAAACAACCCGCGGAGACTGCCGGTCTGCTCGGTCTGCTCGATGGGAGCAAAGGCAAGCATGCAGAATGGAGAAAGTAGGGAAGGGGTCAGGGCTGTGTCAGGGCTCTGAGGAGCAGTGCCTCTGAGGGCTTGTGCACCACCACCTACTTGGGACATTTTTAAAAAAAAAAAAAAAAACAAAAAACAAAAAAAAACAAAACAAAGGAGAGCTGGCAAATAGCTGGTGTATGGAAAGTAGAATACAGTGGGACAAGTGTATGATATGTACATACTGTGGCGTTAATTGAAGAAGATGATGAGCCTCAGACAGGATCCGAGAGGACATAAGTGAATTCCAGAGTTAGCAAGAATAAAATGAATGCGAGTTCCGAATGGAAGGACGAATTTGTTGTAAGATGGCTGATAGAATCTCCTGCTTGAAAATGATAAGGCTTTTCGACTGGGTTTTATATAAACAAATTAGTAAGAAGAGGGCTTGAATTGCTCCTGCAGTTGTTAAGAATAGGTTTGGTTTTTAACATGAGGCAGAGCAGCAGCAGCAGCAGCAGACAGCAGCCGCCCTCTTGAGTTTCTGTTTATTCCTTTTTTTTTTTTTTTCCCAACAGAGAGTGTTTTTAGACAGAGGAAAGAGACGATGAGGAGTGCAGAGGACAAAGAGCCGTCCATGACCTGTGGAGAGGGGGAAGGAAAGGGAGTTAGGCATGCCGGGAATAACACAGAGAGCAAGAGCCTTGCTGTTTCTTTAAAAGAGAGCTGAGAGCAGAGGCTTGATCAGTTCAGCCTGCTGACCAGATCGCCTGTGAGGCTGTTTCATTTTTAATGTGATAGTCTATAAAATTGCATTTAATTGCATGGAAAATCATTTACATTCTTTTTTTTTTTTTTTTTTTTTTTTTTTTTGTCTTTTCTGTAGTCTCAAAAACATAAATTAAGGTTCTTTTCCGGGAACCAGACACATGGTGGAAGTTCAAGCCGAAGGAACTTGCAAGGTAAAGCCTGGAGATTTTCTGAGCTGTCTATTTACTCTACAGCAGTGATCCAAAGTTTAGCCAGATTTTTTTTCTTTTATAAATGATGAATGAAACCTGATTTTGGCTTGTCCACTTAAAAGTTGATAACATTAGGTACTGTGAATGTGACAGTTTTAAATAATATTTTTTTAAATTGCTACTTATCATGCATGTGTGCTTATGTGCATATGAATGTGTGTACCCACCCATCCTTGCTTAGTGTGCGTATGTATTGGGGGCTTGTGAGAGTTCAGTAGGCAGAGTCACCTGTGGCCAAGCTTTGAGGACTTGAGTTTGATCTCCAGGGTTCACATGGTGGGACGAGAGAGCCAGCTCCTGTAAGTTATCTTCTGACCTCCACATGCATGCTGTGGCATGTACACACTCATACAACACACACATGTACAGAACCGCACCCTGCAGTGGTTATGTTGTATTAATATGCTCTCTAGTAATACTTAGCAATTTGCTGTCCAGCGTGTTCTGTAGCTTCCTGTGCTTGCTTTTCTTTTGATTGGATTAATTTTTGGCCATGGATGGTGAACTCTTCCAATGTGAAGCAGTGTGTGAATCTCTCTGCTATAAAACCCATCAGGCTGTCATCCCACCGGTGTCTACTTTATATATTTGGAGGGTAGTTATTGAAATTCCTAAGAGCATATCATTTTTTGACATTACCCTAATTAACTGGACTTTATCCCTTCCCAGTGATTTTTCTTTTGTCTTTAAGAATAGCTTTTGCTAGAAGGTCTGGTTTGTTTAATTAACAGACTGTGCCAGCATCCTTTTAGTTAATATTTTTATTGAGAGTTTTTCCTCTTTTCTTACTTTTATTGTCAACCTTTTAATATCCTTAATGTTTATGTATTTATTGTGCCTAGTATGGCTTGTTTCTCTACTTCTCTCTCTCTCTCTCTCTCTCTCTCTCTCTCTCTCTCTCTCTCTCTCTCTCTCTCGTGTGTGTGTGTGTGTGTGTGTTGTGTGTGTGTGTGTTAGGGGACAGAAGTTTGGAGTGGGTCTCCTGTAGCCAGGCTAGCCTTGAACTCCTGATCCTCCTGCCTCTACGCTCAGACGTTAGGATATCAGGCAAATACCATAGTTGTCTGTCCCATGTTGGCTTGGATGCTGAGTCCGTCTTTTAGGGGTGTGTTGCTGTTGACACAGCTGCCGCCTTCTCAGTGTTCACTGTGGTTGTGCTCACGTTTCCTCTTTATGATCAGTGCTTTGTTTGTTTCTGTTTTTTTGAGATAAGGTCTCACTGTGTAGCCCTGGCTGACCTGGAACTCATTATGTAGACCAGGCTGTCCTCAAACTCACAGAGATCCACCTGCCTCTGCCTACCAAGTGATGGGATTAAAGTCATGTGCCACCAGGCCTGACTTTATGATTGTTGTTATTAGAAAAAAATATGTATGTGAAGTTTTTCTCTCATCATATTTTAGAAAATTTAGGTGAAATATAAGTCTGTTTCCTTCTATAATAATTTCTAAATTATACATGGCTTATTTATATTTTTAGTGTCTACCTTCCATGTTTCACTATGCAAAGCTTAACTCTAAAGTAAAACCATTTTCTTTGCCTTCCTACTCACAAATACAAGGACTTTACAATACTCACTTGTGATGTAGTTCTCATGAGTGTGCATGGCATCACTATGTGATTTACGCACAGTTGGTTGTGTAGCTCAGGGTTTCCTTTGTGCTCCGCTTCCCCACTGCAGCATAGACCTTCCTTTAATCTGAGGGTCTGTCTGCCTATTTACCTTTAAACTTTTCTTTACAGTAAGAGTCTGTTTATGTGAAACTATTTCTTTTTAAGTTTTCCTTTGAAAATATTTTTAACATCTTCATTCTTATAAGACACTTACTGTATATATTCTGGGCTGTCAGCTAGTTTCTGTTGCTGAAAGTAACTTGTTTTATTTTTATTACTGTTGCTACGTCTTCTCATTCTAATTATTTATTTCTATATGAAATATTTTAAAATTTCTAGCTTAATGTCATCTTCTTTTTCTTTGAGTGACAATTTTAGCGTATATTTCTCGTTATGGATTTCTTACTCTGTTACCCTGTTTGACTCCTGAAATCAGGACATGTATGTCATTCATCAGTTTTAGAAAATTCTTAGCATTTATCTTTAAACTGCTTTTGTCCCATTCCTCTCTTCTCTTCTTCAGACTTGAATCAGTGGTATACTAGACCTTTTTTTGCTTCGGCCTCTATGTCTATGTTTCTTAACCTCTCTCATATTTTCTATCTCTTTGCTTCTCTGTGATATGAAACCAGACAAGATCGAGGTAGGTAAATATGAAAGCCATATTTACCCACGAGGCAAACATTAATGTTAGCCTGGAATTCAGATATAAAGCCTTGAATCCAGACTAAGTTAAGCGAGTTACAACTGAGATGCTTTCATTAAGAACAAATGCAAGGGGATTAAAGCATGTTATCCTACTTCCTGGCAGTGCAAATTCAGAAAGCACCCTCAGTCTGAGAACTAAAGATTTCCATGTTAGGATTAACTAACTGCAACTTCATTAGCAAAACCACAGATAAATGAGCGAGACTGGAAATATGCAGATAATACTCTTCATATTTGGACATCCAGAGACTTAATATGCTAGGAATTCAAAAATGTTGTTTAAACCTAAAACATAATAAAATCTGTTTGTTTTAATTTAGTTGGGATCTGGTTTTATTATAACAGGAAGGCACTTTGGGATATTTACTCAGCATCTCTATAGTGGATACTTATTGCTCATAGTTAATACTTAATTAAAACCTTTAAATGACAATCATTGTTTTATGAAATTTTTTTCCAGAGTTTTAGAACAAGTTTTAGACTTCTAAGGTCATTGAAACCTTTCTCCTGAATTAATAAAGGATACCTGGAAAAAATTTGTATAGTATAATTAATAGAACGACAATTTAAAAGAGTCTGACTAGGTTGGGTGTGGTGGTGTAATCCCAACACTCAAAAATCTGAGGCAGGAGGATCCCAAGTTTCAGGTCAGCAGCCTAGGCTTCATAGTAAGACCACATCTTAAAACAAATGAAAACAAACCTTGCAAAACAGAATGAATGAAAGTGAAATCAGGACTAGACAGCACACATTATGTAAAGGCAAGGCCTTCTATTCTGTCTCCCATGAGAACTGCCGTTGATGGTGTTAGGGATATAGCTCCGTGGTCACGTGTTTACCTTGTATGCACGCGGCCCTGAGTTCAGTCCCCAGCACTGAAGAAAAGGACTTTTGGACTTTGTATGTTCTTTTTTTTTTTCTTTTTGGTTGTCAACCTTCTTCCCACCTTCTCTTCCCTGGACTTTTCAGGCGTAATATTCACGGAGTAAGCAAAGAGAAAATATCAAGAATGCTGGAACACTATCAGCGCTTTGTTTCCGTGCCGATAATCATGAGTTCTTCAGATCCAGAGAAAACCGAGCGGATTGAGTTGTGTGCATACGCCAGTGAGGACAGGGATTCTAGGTGGGTTAAATTATATTACATGCAAAACAATGGATTGTGGAGTTAAGTTTCTCTTTAATTATAGCTTTGAAGACTTGAAGTCACTGCTGATAAACTAAAAGTAAAGAGATTTTGTTTTCTATTTAAACAGTTTTACCTGAAGTCAGCTGAGGATGTTAGCAAGAGAAGTGAAAATTCATGTGAAAGATGATTTTTTCCCTTTAAGTTTATGAGTCTGCGGGCATACAGTGATTACACTTACCTTTTTTGAGTATTTCCCTTTTCTCTTTTAATTGTTTTTGTGTACATCCACATTACTTTTAATTTTTATTTTTTTTATTTATTTATTTTTTTTGTTTTTTCGAGAGGTTTCTCTGTGTAGCCCGGGCTGTCCTGGAACTCACTCTGTAGACAGGCTGGCCTCGAACTCAGAAAATCGCTGCCTCTGCCTCCCAAGTGCTGGGATTAAAGGCGTGCGCCACCACCGCCCGGCTTAATTTTTATTTTAATTTTTTTTAAGGTTTTAGTGAATGTACTCTTTAAGTTTTCACATAAAGAATTTTGTTAATGTTAGATGTGATTTCACTTGGAAAAGCTTAATGGGAAAGTTGGGTTTTTGAGAATTCCTAAGATAAAGGAAGATGATGTGACGAACTGAATAAGGAAAAATTGTTGACATTGAAAGGATCATGCTGTGAGTTGGAAATTAACATCCAGGGTGATTTTAAAACATTTAATAAATGGTATTTTAAATGAGAGCTCCCTACCCTCAAAGAATTAATTCCTTCCTTCCTTCCTTCCTTCCTCCTTCCTTCCTCTCTCTTTCCTTCCTTTTGTCCTTCCTTTCTTCCTTCTTTCCTTTTCCTCCAAGACAGGATTTCACTGTGTCTCTCTGGCTGTTATAGAACTTGCATTGTAGACCAGGTGGCCTTGAACTCACAGAGACCTGCCTGCTTCTGTCTCCTAGTTTTGAGATTAAAGACTTGTGCCACCACTGCTTGGCTTCTTTAGTTTTCTTAATCATGCAAATTATGTTGTGTTACTGCTCTAGTTAGTTAAGACATTTTTTTTTTGTTGTTTTTTTTGTTTTTTGTTTTGTTTTTTGTTTTTTTGAGACAGGGTTTCTCTGTGTAGCCCTGGCTATCCTGGAACTCACTCTGTAGACCAGGCTGGCCTCAAACTCAGAAATCAATCCGCCTGCCTCTGCCTCCCAAGTGCTGGGATTAAAGGCGTACCCCACCAACTAGTTAGTAACTTAACCCTGGGAGTGCAGAGCTTAAAAATGAGGCAGACTGGAGTCTCCTGTAGTAGCCAGCTTATATTCAGGGCATCAGGTAATTTATATTCTGAGGGCATTCTGGGGGTTAAGCAAGGTCTTGTGAGCAAAGTTCACTTGAGTTCAAGTTGCATGCAGTAGACCTGTTCTTGGAAACATCTGAATAATAATTATAGAAACATGATGGGTAAGCCCACTCCTATTTATTACATGTGGGAGGGGCACAAAAGCACATTCCAAATACGACCGTGTGTTGGAGGAAGAGAGGTCACAAGACTGTTGTTTACTCAGAGAGAGATCTTACACATGACTCATGGACTAGGTTCTGACAGATTGGTTTTGAGATCCTTTAAATAGTGGTTCTCAGCCTATCCAGAGCTTCTGCCTTTAGTGCATCTCATGTGGTTACCCCAACCGTAAACTTATTTTTGTTGCTACTTCAAAACAGTAATTTGGCTTCTGTCATGAATCATAATATAAATTATATAATACATAATAATATATAAATTATTATATAAATATGTTTCCTAATGGTCTTAAGTGACTCTGTGAAAGGGTTGACAGAAGTTGCGACCTACAGGTTGAGAAATAAAACTTTCTTTGTAGGAAATGTAGACTCACTGTAACATATGCTAAGCTATGGATGTGAAGGAAGCTGACAAGGTATTGTCTTCCCCTGTGAGCACATTAGACCCTTCATTGAAATAGTCAACATGTCTCACTGTGACTGACAGCTGAAGGGTACTGACCACCCTGAGGAATTTGCTTGTGTCTGCTTCACATGGTGTTCCATGTTGGTAAAGAGTTGTGTTTGTGCTATTTGAGGGAAAGGTTAAGATTAGTTCTTATATTATTTATTCTACCAGTCTGGGGATTGCACTCAAGGCACCACATTTGTTGGGCTAGTGTTCTGCCTCTGAGCTCTGTCATTGAGTTATATATATCCCCATCCAGTTTTTATAATTTTTGTGTAATCTAATTTTAAATATTTAGAATAAATGCTAAGTGCTATCTGACTGCATGATTCTTTAGTTTAAATCATAGTAGTAATTGCATTTTGAGGAAGCTTTCTTACCATACTTGAAATGTCTTGTAGCCCAAGAGACAGTGAAGCTGTCACCTCTGCAAAAGAAGACAGTGTTGCATGTGCGTCTCCAAAGCACTTAGAGTTAACGGAGGAAAAGACACCTGAAGTGGCCACACAAGCGGTGTTACCTGCGCATGATCCCCTGCTCCCTCGTCCCAGTTTAAACAGAGGAAGACAGGAGTTGGTGACGTGAGTCACGGCGTTCCTAACCACTTCTTTCAGGAAGCTCCGAGCACCTACTTTCTTAACCCTGAAAACAAAGTTCAAGCCACAGATAGAAGTGAGAAAGAACAAGAGACGATGTCTGAAAAGGAGCATTCTGAAGCAGAAGCGTGGGTCCTGCAGAGGGAGCATCATCAAATGGTTATTGTGCTGAGAGTAACCAAGAAACCTGTGAGCTTGCAAGTGCAACTACACTTCCCAGTGAAAACCCCTCGCCTCCTGAAATACTGGAGGAAAGAACAGCAGGAAAGAAAAAGACCATTGGAAAACAAAAAAGCAAATCATCTTTGGAAAAATTCCCCAAACATGAGCTATCAAATTTTGTTGGTGACTGGCCAGTTGATAAGACAATTAGCCAGAGAACTAAAAGGAACCGGAAAACTGAAAAAGGTTTATCTGTACAAAATGACAAAAAATGTAATCGCCCACAGTCCCACAAAGTATTAGATACTAGGGTATCTGTGACTACAGATGCTATCCAGCCCCAAGGATCTGGAAGCGATGATCTTTCAGAAGTGCCCAGTAGCTATCACTATGATCCTTACAAAAGTACTGAGCAAACCTCATTCAGCGCTGTCAGCGACTGGCCCTCGTCTGCTTCGTTAGCTCAGAGAGAGCACAGATCGAGAATGCCAAAAGCTGGTTTAAGTGAACCCAACGTAGAATTTGGAACTAATGACAACCTGGGTGAAATACCCTTATATCCAGCACATGAGGCCTACTGGGGGACAAGCCCCGAAGAACTGAAGACGCTGAGTTCCAGCCTTCGGAGTTCTGAAATGCTGCCCAGTAAACCAGCACATGAGCATCATAGCCAGCACTCACTGCCCCTTACATTTTCTGGCAGTGCAGCAAACCCTTCCTGGAGTAGTGGGGCCCCGAGCTCTAACAGAATTTCCAGTGGGGGTATCTGGAATCATCTCTGGAATAGATACAGGCACTTGTACCCAGACTGAACCCCAAGATTTTGCTCTCTTGTGGAAAATAGAAAAGAATAAAATCAATGTTTCAGATTCTATCAGAGTGTTGACAGGAAGATTAGATGGGTTTAAGCCAAAAGATTTCACTCTTATTAGAAAATTAAATGTTCAAGAAACAATTCCATATAGAGTGATGCATGATAAAAGTACATTCGTTGAAGAAAGTGAGCTTACCAGTGCTGATGAGTCTGAAAATATTAACATCCTTTGCAAACTCTTCGGGTCCTTTTCCTTAGAAGCCCTGAAAGATCTGTATGAGAGATGTAATAAAGACATTATTTGGGCCACAAGCCTCTTGTTGGACTCTGAGACTAAACTGTGTGAGGACACTGAGGTTGAGAACCCCCCCAAGTCATACAGCGAGTCACAGGTTGGGCCATTTTCTATGGGCTTGGATTTGAAGGAAATTATTAGCCACAAGGAACCTCAGAAGGTTCTAATTCTTCTGTATCAGAATTTAGTCCTGGAATTAGTATCAGGAACACCAGTGCACAGTCTGCTGGTGACCCAGAAAAGGGGAACTCAGAGCAGGAAGGGATAAGAGCTATAAATCCTGAAAACCCCGAATTAACCAGAATATTCCCTAATGCCACTGTAAACGTGCAGAGTAATAATGAAATAGTGTCTGACTGTCAGGCTGAATTGTCTGGTGCGTATACCTTTAAGCAGCCTCTTTCACTTACTCCACGATCTTATATCCCTAAAGATGTTAGTGAAATAGAAAAAAGTCTAGTAGTGACAGAGACTAGAGACAATATTCATTTTTTTTAAATTTATCTGATATTATAAACTCTGCAACAAGCACTTTAAATCCTGAATTAAATGAAGATGTTTATCTTACTGGCTCCTTGGAAGTAAAGAACAATGAAAATCTTCCTAAGGATTATGTGAAATTTGCAAACATGGAAGAGTTTATCAATGAAGATAAACAGGAAACGGAGAGAAGTCTAATGCCAGGAACTGGTTGGTCAGCAGGAGTTAGTGAAGAGGGTAAAACTGAGGCGTTGACTCCCGCACCAGTGACAGCCAAATCTCTGACCATAGACTGTCTGGAGCTGGCACTACCCCCGGAGCTGGCCTTCCAGCTTAACGAGCTGTTTGGCCCGGTTGGTATTGATTCAGGTAAGGAAAAAGTAAATTGTGTGTGTGTAAATAGCATACAGGTTCTATCTCAGTTACATACAATTTTTGTTGGCTGAATGTATCTTATTTATGTCACATAATTTTTCAATAGTGCTTTGTTTTTGACAAAACATGTTTTTGAAGGATTTAAAACAATTAATTTGAAGTAGAGAATATTTACATAGAATTTTAAATTTCAAGATATCCATGAACATGTTGCAAGTTATCCTGGTACTTACCTTACATGTATTTGCAAAAGTGAACTTTTGGAAAAGGAGTCTCTTGGTGCTGTTTCTGATAGATTAACACAGGAATTAATCTCCTAGCATACTGTTATGGGAAGTCTCAGCTAGAGGAATGAATGTATTAAGTTATGGGGCATGTGATAACTTAAATAGATTATGAAGCTTTGCGTGTTGTACCAATTAAGTATGAAAACAATGGCATAAAACATAAAATATCCCAAGTAAATAGAAATGTGTTAGTAATTAATGGTAAAATTTAATTTTATGCCTGCGGTAGTTGAGTATGTTTTCTGCAAATGTGCGATGAGTACTGATTCTGTTTTTTCTTTTTCTCCCCTTCACCAGGATCTCTAACAGTTGAGGACTGTGTGGTTCATATAGACCTGAATCTTGCTAAAGTGATCCATGAAAAGTGGAGAGAATCTGTAATGGTTGGTAACTTCCTCATATGAAGACCCCCATCCCTCATGTCATTTTATTCATACACACATACAGATTTATACACATGCATGTCATTTTTAAAAATACTAAAAATCTTAAACAGAGCTCTAAGTAGGGAATGAATATATGTGTGTATATTGATATTCTTTTTAATTTTTACTCTTTATTTTATGTACAATAGTGTTTTGCCTGCATGTATGTCTATATGAGGATGTCAGATCCCCTGGAACTAGTATTACAGTTTGCCATTTGGGTGCTGGGAGTTGAACCAGGGTCTTCTGGAAGAGCAGCTAATACTCTTAACCACTGAGCTGTCTCTCCAGCCGACATTAGCTATTCTTAGTAATTTTATTTATATAATTTCATCATTTTACTTAATTTTAATAGTGATTCATAGTTCACAAGAAGAACTAATACAGCCTGTAGCCTTGTTTGCCATTGCACCCTCCTTTTCCAATCCTTGCTCTCTGCCTTTGTGTTTAGGAGCGACAGAGACAGGAGGAGGTTTCTCGTGGCAAGTGCATGCAAGGTAAAAGTACATCTTTGACTTACACTTTGCCTTGATGTTGAAATGCTGACTGCATATTTTTTTAATTTATTCTAAATGTACTTCCATAAAATATGTTGCCCAAAGATTTAAAAAAAGTGTATGTGTTCATGTGTATATGGAGACTGTATATGTCATAGAAGTTTGCAGGGATCTCCTTCCACCATGTGGATTCTTGGGATTGAACTCAGGTAGTCAGGTTTGGCAGCTGATGCTTTTACTCACTATGTCCCCAAGAATTTTTGATTTACAAATGAAAAAAAAAAAAAAAAAAAAAAAGCAAAAACCTTTTGTGTGTGGAGGGTTGAGATTTTTTTTTTTTTTTTTTAAATAGCCCTGGCTGTCCTAGAACTTGCTTTATAGATTAGGCTGGCCTTGAACTCACGGAGATTGCCCTGCTTCTGCCTCCATAGGGCTAGAATAAAGGTGTGTGTCACCACCACCCAGCAAGAAATCCTCTTAAAAACTTTCCAGGGCTGGAGAAATGGCTCAGTGGTTAAGAGCACTTGACTGCACTTGCAGACAACCTGAGTTCAATTCCTAGTAACCACATAGTGGCTCACAACCATTTGTAATGGGATCCAAAGCCTTCTTCTGGTGTGTCTAAAGACAACCAGTGTACTCACATACATAAAAATAAATAAATAAATAAATAAATCTTAAAAAAAAAAAAAACTTGCCTTTTTGTGTATTTAGTGAGACACTTTGTAGCCAAGGCTGGTCTCAAATTTGCAATATTTTTTTTAAGCTTTTTGAGTGCTGGGATTACACCATGCCTAGCTACAAATAAATGCTCGTTCTCTCTCTCTCTTTCTCAAAAAACAAAAACAAAAAAACAGCAACAAAACAAAAAGAATCTTGATGCAGACTAGAAACTTAGAGGAAATAAGGCTGTGTACTATTTATCATAACTGCTGCAGTATCTAAAGTGTGCTGATACATGTTGTCAGAGAGCTTCTTGGTAAGGTTTTAAAATGCTTTTGGTTTATTTTCTTGATAGCATTATAGAATTATTACTTGGCTATTCACACCTTTATTGATCTCAGTGTCTTAGATTACAAAGGTAAACCTGAATCTTGAAGGTCCTTGATTCCAGGTGACTTCTTACACAGCATTGTCTCCAGTGATTTCTGTCACGGCAGGCCTGGTAAGAAGGGCCTCCTTTTGTAAAGGGGCATCTTAAATACTTCTGTGCACTCCACACTGCAGCCAAGGCGAGGAAATAACTGTAGGTTGAAGATTCTTGGGCTCCACTTTAGTTCAGACTTGTGCTCAAGTTATAGCTTCAGGAGAGAAGCTGGTCACACACCTAAGAGTATAAGCAGCACTGATAGGGACCCCTGGGCTGAGAACCAAAGACATAAATCCGTCAGTCTTGTGGGAGGCAGGACGAGGGAGGGGTGAATATGATCAAAACTCAAGCTGTGAAATTTTTAGTTGAGAGAGAGAGAGAGAGAGAGAGAGAGAGAGAGAGAGAGAGAGAGAGAGGAGCGCACACGTGTATGAGCGAGCTACCTAAGGGTGCTAAGAAGTGACAGGACTATATTGTAGTTATGTGACTGCTTGGGGCTGCAGCAGCTGCCGTCCACTCTTCACTCCCCACGAGTCAGGAATCTGTCAGAATGTGCCTGTCTGCCTTAGAGATGCTGTGTTACATGTTAACTCCTGTGACTGTGAACCTCAAGCTCTGCTCTTTGAGTGTTAACTCCCTATTTATAGTATCTTTTGGTCTGTTAGTATCTGTCAGCATGTTACTCTCCTCAGTTCTAGGAGGAGAGTGGGGCTGAGCACAGCTCTCCCTGTTGCTCACTACTCAGCAGTTTTATTGGGGAGGGAAGGGAGTCAAAGTGACATGCAAAAGAACAGGAAGCATTGAACTGATTTATGGTTATACCTAGGTCATTGCTCATGAAATACTTGCTTGTATTTATGTGAAGATTTATTTTGAAATTTCAAAGTTATAAGCTGAAAAGGACTTTAAAATCCCATGTTTCTTTTGTCTTGTGACTAATGCTTAATTTGTACATTAATTGCTGAATCTGTGACACTACTTTATATTACTCTTGTAGATCCTTCGTGGCTGGACATACTGTTCTTGATAATTCTGAACAAATCATCTCAGAAAACAGGCAAAGATTATTGAAGACTTAGCAGCACCTGAGACCTGGATCACTGGAACACTCAAACAAAAAGTTTCACTTCGAGAAATAATGTCAGAAGAAATTGCCTTACAGGAAAAACATGACTTGGTAAGGGTTGGCACAGATACTAACCCGTGGTCTCTGACTGCAGTGTTAGTTACATGTGATTTTTCATTAATTCTGTGTCTTCATATTTAACCTGGCTGAAGGCAATAATAAAACTAAAGGTATATGATAGAATCTGAAGTTGAGGCTTTGCTTCTAGTTGACACTGTATGTGTAAGCTGTCACGTTATGTATGTGTGTGTGTGTTAGATTAATTATTTCAGGCTATAAAGTTGTGCTATTGGTAGTTTTGTTTGTTTAGTTTTATTTTTGAGACAGGGTTCCCCATTTTATCTTTAATTATGTTCCTCTTTTTTTTGAGACAGGGTTTCTCTGTATAGCCCTGGCTGTCCTGGAACTCACTCTGTAGACCAGGCTAGCCTCAAACTCAGAAATCCGCCTGCCTCTGCCTCCCAAGTGCTGGGATTAAAGGCGTGCGCCACCACCGCCCGGCTATGTAGCTTCATCTTAGCTGTACTGAATAATACTGTTGGGTGTGTGTGTGTGATTATATTTATTCATCAGCTGACAGCTCCGGTGCTGCCCGCGGTACCGAGCTCAGGTGTAGGTCTGGGGGATTGAAGAAAGACTCAGACTCGGGTCATCCGTTGTGAGAGAATGCCAATGCCTTTACTGGGCAGGTTCAATATATACACCAAGCCAGGGAAGGAAAAATACAAACTCAGGAAAAAACAGGAACTCAACTGGAGGACAATAGGATGTCAAGTGTAAATTCCCTTCCTGGGGCATCATCCTTCAACAGGATGTTTTGATCCTAGAGGAACCGCAGAATGTTACTTAGTAGACAGCAGCATACGGAAAGGCTCAGCCAGGGCATAGCAGCCCTTTGGGGTCCTACAATCAGCATCTTCAAATGATTGTCAAAAATGAGATATAAATAAGTAATGTAGGAATACTTATATTACTCACTTCACTCTATGATCAGTGAAGAAAGTTTGTGATTGCTTATAAATCATTGGTCTTTTTGCAACAGAATAATTAGTCTCTTGTCTGTTCAGTATTGTCTGGCTCACAAATTGCATCTTACACATTTTCATCTAATGGGTGATTGCTTTTTGTTTTGTTTTAGAAACGGGAGACACTTATGTTTGAAAAAGACTGTGCCACAAAACTAAAGGAGAAGCAGCTCTTTAAAATATTTCCAGCCATTAATCAAAATTTCCTGGTGGACATTTTCAAGGATCACAAGTGAGTGAGTGCTCAAAGGACTGGCTAGTGTCCCTGCACACATTTACAGATTGTTAAATTTGATGTATATGTAGTTCAGAAAGTGCAAATTTCTAACAACTGTCTTGTATTCCTTGTTAGGTTTTTCTTTAAAATTTTTTTGTTACTTTTTCATCATGGGAAACAACAGGTAGCTGAGAGGTAGACAGTGTTTTACTTCCATTTTTAAATTAGAATCTCATGGTTTTAAGTGGAGTTCGTTAAAATACACATATCAGCATAGAATTGTATTATCTGTGTTTGGTTTTGGAAGGAAACTGAAACTATGTATAGATCCCCAATAGATTCATGGAATATAGATGTTGCAATTAAAAGAAACATTCAGCTAATGTGCCTGAAATAGGCAGGAACTCAGCCTGACATGTCGTAAGTTCTAGACAAGCAAGGGCTAAGTAGCCTATCTCTAAAATAAATAATTGTTAAAAATGAGAAATCCAGTTATCAGAGTTACCTCCTACTATTATTTTTGGTGTTAGGGATTGAGCCAGGTCTTTACATCTTTGTTTTGTTAAAATCATATAATGGTCTCATGTATCCAGACCTTCCTTAAACTTGCTGTGGAGCTAAGGACGACCTTGAACTGCTGACCTTGCTGCCTCCACCTCTCAAACTCTAGGCTTACAAGTGTCTGCCCTTATGGTCAGTTTTATGTACACAGGACTTCCTGCATGTTAGCCAGTTATTCTACCAACCAGACCACATCAGCAGCCTGGTTAAGCTAATTTTGACTGTATACAAAACACAAAATTGTGTATATTAATGAGTGGTAAAATGTTTTGATCTATGTGTACATTGTGTAGTGTTTAATTAGGTTAACATGTGTTTTCCAAAGTCCTGGCTATCCTGAACTCTCTTTGTAGACCAGGCTATCCTCGAATTCACAGAGATCCTCCTGCCTCTGCCTCCTGAGCCTTGAGATTAAAGGCATGTACCACCATGCATGGCAACATGGTTTTTTTTTAACACCTGAGTTTTTACTCATTCATTCCTTCGTTTATTTATTGTGTGTCCAAGCAGCCAGGTGTGAATTTGGAGGTCAGAGAACAGCTCTTGAAACTTGGCTCTCTCCTTTTAATATGTGGATTCTAGGGATCAAACTCAGGTCACCAGGTGTGAGAGCAAGACTACCTGTTGAGCTATTGCACCTGCCTATTTACTATGACTACTAGTACTAGTACTACTACTACTAGCTTTCAAAGTTTGGGACTGAGAGATGGCTCAGTGTTTAAGAGCAGTCACTGCACTTCAGAGGACCAGAGTTTGATTACTAACTCCATGGTGGCTTACAACTGTCAGTAACTCCAGTTCCAGAGAAACTGATAACCCTCTTCTGGACTCCTCAGGTACCAGGCGTACATATGGTACAGACATACATGCAGGTGAAACATCCATACACATAAAATGATAAATAAAAATGCTAACAGACCTTTCAGGACACTTTTCTAGCTTCTTGAAGTGCACAGCATATAGTTGTTTTCTATAATCCACTACACATAACTGTATTACTCATATTTAATTGTGACTTAGTACCCATGATTCTCCTCATTTCTCTTTCTCCCAGTGTTTCTCACTATGGATGATTAAAGAGCCAGCTATATGCTAGGCAGGTGCCCTGGCACTGAGCTGTATTCCCAACCCGGTTTATTTATTATTTATTTATTTATTTTATTTATTATTTATTTTTTTTTTGTTTGTTTTTTCGAGACAGGGTTTCTCTGTGTAACCTTGGCTGTCCTGGAACTTACTCTGTAGACCAGGCTGGCCTCGAACTCAGAAATCCGCCTGCCTCTGCCTCCCAAGTGCTGGAATTAAAGGCGTGCACCACCACCGCTAGGCCGTTTTATTTTTTTTTATTTATTTATTTATTTATTTATTTTATATTTTTTGGTTTTTCGAGACAGGGTTTCTCTGTGTAGCCCTGGCTGTCCTGGAACTCACTCTGTAGACCAGGCTGGCCTCGAACTCAGAAATCCGCCTGCCTCTGCCTCCCAAGTGCTGGGATTAAAGGCGTGCGCCACCACCGCCCGGCTTGTTTTATTTTTATTTTAAGCCAGGATTTTGCTCTGTAGCCCAGGCTGGCCTTAAACTTGTGATCCTCCTGCCCCAGCCCCTGTATAGCTAGAATTGTGGTATGTGCCATTGTGCCTGGTTTGGTAGCACTTTTGAAAATTAGATTTTGAGGCTGGGGATAAAGTCCTTGGCTGGAATGAACAGGCCTTGGGTTGATCCTCATCATTAGACGACATTAAGGAGGCAGAGGAGGCAGGCCTCTGAGTTTAGACCAACTTGATCTCTGTAGCAAGTTCCTGAGCACCCCAGGCTGCACTGAGACCTATCTTAAACAAAGTTGAGACCTGATTACTTTTTATCTTCCCTGAGATCATTCTTGAGTCTTTGAGCGTGTTACATTGTTTCAGTATTAAAAACTTAAAACTAAGCCATTTCTTATACTTTTAAAAATTAAAAATATTTATTGCTATTTTATAGATATGAGTCTTTGCCCACATATATGTATGTGTGCCCCATGTATGCCTAGTGCTCACAGAACTGGAACTGGAGTTACACAGAGTTGTGAGCAGTCATGTAGATGCTGGGAACCAAACCTGGGTTCTCTGCAAAAGCAACCAGTACTCTTAGAAAATACTTGAAAATGCTTTATGGTGATTATGCCACAGAACTTTCATTTTCCTTTATTTAAATATATTTAAACAGCTATTCACTGGAAAACACTGTACAGTTTCTAAACTGTGTTCTTGAAGGAGACCCTGTGAAAACAGTTGTAGCTCAAGAGTGTGTTCACCAAAGTGAGAATAACACTTCTCACACTGCTCAGAAATCGAAAGAGAAAAAGGTATGGAGTGATTTGATCTTTTACCCTGTTGACAAATATATATATATGGTTTGTTTATTGGGTATAATAATTTAATGATTCTTTTTCACCATTTTGAGTAGATTGAAATTTTAATGACCAATAACATACTTTTAAAGAATATCTGTGTACTCAGAGAATGAACTTACACCTATATATGTTCTTATTTAATATTGTTATACAATGATAAGCATCTAAATTTAAATTCCCATAGATTCTGTGTAGACTAACTTTCTTTTTTTCCTTAGGCAGGGTTTCTCTGTGTATCCCTGGCTGTCCTGGAACTTGCTGTGTATAGACCAGGCTGAACTCACACTTAGAGATCCTCCTGCCTTTGCCTCGTGTAGACATTTCTGTGTTGACACAGTAGCTTATGAGGTATAATTGAAAGCAATGGTTTTTATTATATCCTAGATCTTAGAGTTTAAATATGTGGGCAGAAATATTTAACCACTTCTTTCTTAAATGGTTTCTCTGTTTTACCTTGAAAATGCTTTATTCTATGTATGGATAACTCATTATAAGTCAGTAGAATTGTGGTTGATTCTTACTTGCAATCTTGTATCAGCCTCAGAATTTCTTGTTGCTTTATTTTATTTTATGTATTTGGGTGTTTTACCTGTATGCATGTATATGTGCACTCTGTGTGCAGGGCCAGTGGAGGCCAGAAAAAGGTATCAGATACCTTCAAAATTCTAGTTCCATGAAGGTGCTGGGAACCAAACCCCCAGGTCCTCTGCAAGAGTAGCAGGTGCTCTTAACATTGAACTATCTCTACAGTCCTCTTCTTTGTTTTGTTTGTTTTTGAGACAGGGTTTCACTATGTAGTCCTGGCTGGCCTAGAACTCTGTGTGGACTGGAGTAGCCTTGAATTCAGAGATCCTCTTGACTCAGTCTCTTAAGTACTGTGATTAAAGTTCTGGGTCACCATGCCTGATTCATAATTAAGGTTTTTGGAGAGCATGGTGATGTCTGTTACTTTAAACCTCTACAGTTCCAGGATCTAAGCAAAATATTAACAAGGAAATTATATAACTGTTATTATATATTAGGTTAGTTTTCCTTAATATTTTTATCAGTTAGAAATATAACATACTGGGCCCAGGCACGGAGCAGATCCCAGGCGGCAGCTCTGCACTGAATCTCACAAAACCCGGCAGAAGTGGGGCACCCAGGAGCTCTGACCCAGGCAGTATCTCGGATAAAAATGAAACACCCGTGATGTCTGCTGGTAGAAGCTGTAATCCTGATGCTGGCCTCCAGACTTACACTACTCAGACCTTTGATAGGCCATTGACAAGGACACCAAACAGCTAGGGATTGACATCACTAATCTGAAGAAATCCCTCGTTTTGATGTCTGAAATGATCTCCAAAACTTGCAAAGGACTTTATCAGACTTGATTTACTCTCCTATAATAGAAAAGACTGTATACAGCTCTTGCTGTGTACAGCCCTTAAAGAAGAACATTTCCCTTACATAGACAAGACAGAGATGGTTAAAGAGAACATGAAAAAGGTCAGAGAAGGCCCAGAAAAAAGACAGAGAGAGAAAGAGAAAAAGAAAGATGAGAGCTGGTACAAGGACTGTTTTTCAACCTCTACATGGTTGTCAACCCCACTTCCTCCCATCTTGGGACCATTAATTGGGTTTTTGCTGATTTCTTTTGGTCCTAGGCCTTAAATAGGCTTACTAACTTTGTGATACAATAGATAGATAATTTGATAGCAAAACCTATTCAGATACATTATCATAAGTTAGCTATGGAGGACCACAGACTCAAGATGAGGTTGTTACTTTATCCAGGGTGTTCCTCAAACCCATCTCCACCCAACCTAAAAGAGGGGACTTCCGCCCCTAGACCAAGCAGAGAGAGGCTACCCAGAACTCTCTCTGACTGGCGATCTGAATTCTTGCTTAGGCTGCGAGGCTAAGCACTGCAAGGGAATATAAATAAAAGTTAAAAAATATCTATCTGGGTTCCCTGAGGGACAAGCCTGACTGCATAGGGGTTGATGTCAAAAGTATCACCTCTCCAGGAAAAAGACATCAGGATGGGTATGGCCCTCTGCCTCACTGGACAACGACAGGAGGACCAGAGCCATTACAAGGTCCCCTTCAATTATTGGAGGTCAGGCCTCTATCCCCGCCTTCGCAAGAATAGAATCACCAAGGCCCTTCTATACTTAGAGAAGGGAGGAGATGTCAGGGGCAGCCCTGCATATACACCGAAGGCCTACAATCAGCCATAGGCCTAAAATCAGCAATTGGTCTGACATACATACATGCTAACACAAAGTCTTGGGTCTCTGTGGAAAAACACTGAAACAGCAGGCTATAAGCTATTGTAAACAGGCGGCTTCTGTGGAAATTTACCAGCCTGAGTAGTCATAGGTCTTATAAATAGGCAGCCTTGGTGGACAGTACCAACTTAGATAAGGACAAGTGAATCATAGGCAGAGCCATAGTGACCTGTCCCCTGAACCTACACCCAGCTGATATCCTGTTCTGAAGGTATCTGTACTCCCCTGAACACCTATGCTCCGGTGCCATTCCCTTCCCCACATCCTGCCTCTTTGTGTTTATAACCCCTGTGTGAATAAGTAACTTACGATGTGATTTAAATAACTAAATAAAAAATAAATAAATAAATGACATGAGACACATTTAACAACAAAAAAAGAACTATAACATAATACATACACTATTTGTATAGTACTTACATATATACAGTACATACAGTATTATATATAATACTGTTAGGGTTTCCATAAGTCAATTAAAACCTTATGTCTCTTAAGATAAGACATAGATTGCTATTTGTAAGTAGTTCTCTGTACAAAAAATAACTTTGGAGAAAAGAATTAATGAAAAGACAGTTTGACTTAGAGATTACTATTTTCAGTTTTTAAAGATTATCTTTTGATATTTTAAAGCAGTGGTTTTTAACCTTCCTAATACTCTGACCCTTTAAAAAGGTTATCATGTTGTGGTTACCCCAACCATAAAGTTATTTTGTTGCTACTTGATAACTGTAATTATGCTATTGCTAGAAATCATAAAGTAAGTACCTGATATGCAGCCCACAAAGAGTTTGTGAGCCACAGGCTGAGAACCACTGTTTGAAAAGTACCTGGATATATTGTCTGAAAATATTACCCAAATACAGCTTCTTCTCTGATGGAGAGCATATGGACAGTTTGTATAATTATTATTTTCACTAGCTTGTATTTTACATAAGAGTGAGTTGCTTCTTTAAGGATCAGGTTTGGATAACAATATACACATGCACATGCGGCTGCACACTCATACAAAACCACACTTTGTTGCTGTGTTTGGTTTCTAAGAGACGATCTTGATATGTAGCTTATACTGTTCTCAGTCCTACTGCTTGGTCTCCATGATACTGGGACTGTGAGGGTCCAGGCTCTCTCCCTGAGCACAGTGACTGATGGTACTGTAGTAGGTTGAAGTCTCCCATAAAGGTGGTTATGGTCTTTATTATCAGCCATGCTAGCTACACGAGGGATTCTGTTTTTTTAAATTATTTGTTTTTAATTGGCTTTTAAAAGCCATAAGTTGAAATTTCTCATTGCTACCTTGAAACGTTCTGTTTGTTTGTCTAAAGCAAGACATCATGTACCTCTAGCTGCCTTCACACTCCCTATGTGGTCAAGAATGCCCTGAACCCTGCCTGTCCTTGAGTGCTGAGAAGATAGATGTGTAACGCTGTCCAAGGCTGGAAACTTGCAATAGGATTTAAACACACACTAAAATGTGGATTTCTGTGTTGAATACATTTATACTGCTCTTTATTTCACCTTCTGTCTTTGGGCTTGATTTTGTGACCTAATTATATTTTAATAATTGTGAAGAACAGCCGGTGGTGGCTGCTGCCGCACACGCCTTTAATCCCAGTACTCAGGGAGGAAGCAGAGGCAAGTGGATCTCTGAGTTTGAGGCCAGCCTGGTCTACAGAGCGAGTTCCAGGACACCCTGTCTCATCCCTCTTCCTCTGCCAAAAAGGAAATAATAGTTTTGAAGAACATTTCTGTGTCTCCTAGAAGTGTAAAGAAGGGTTAGTGTTAATGACGTGAAAGAGCTGATGGTAGGAAGTCCCTGACTTACCGTGCAGACACTGGGAAAAGATGAGTCTAGCTGTTCATTTGCTTTTCTTCCTTGCCTGCTTCCTCCCAACTCCCAAGGTAGGGTTTCTCTGTGCAGCCCTGGCTTCCTGGAACTCCCGCTGTAGATCAGGCTAGATCAGGCTGGCTTTGAACTCAGATCCACCTATCTGTGCCTCCCAATTGCTGGGATTAAACAGCATTTCATGTAGTCCAGGGTGGCCTCCAGTTTCTGTGTAGCCAGGCTGTTGTGATCATCTGTCTATGACCATATCACGCTGAACACGTACAGTCGCCTGACCTTCCTGCTTCTGCGTGACAGCTAAATACTAACATTACAGACATGTACCACCACGCCTGGCTCAGGCCTAGTTTGTGCATACATTTTCTGACAAGAAGACAATTCATCCAGAATAAGACATCCGTTCCAAACTTTCTCTGTGCATTACACATTGTGTTCTAGGCAAAGAAACCAAAAGAGGCTGAGGATTCCCCAGGTGACCCATCTTTCCAGGATTTTGAGTACCCTGAGTATGATGACTACAGGGCAGAAGCTTTCCTGCACCAGCAGAAGAGGATGGAGTGCTACAGCAAGGCCAAGGAAGCCTATCGCATGGGCAAGAAGAACGTGGCCACCTTTTATGCTCAACAGGTGAAGCAGAAAACTGTTACAGTTTGTTCATCAATTATGCTATTTAAGTAGTCTAAAGTACATGAAGTTTTGGTTAACAATTGGGGAAGAATTTAGAGATCATATAAGTGACATATAAGGTGACCTAATATAAAAGAATGCCATGATTGTGAAACTTTTGTCTGCTTTGTTGAGTTTCTGTCATTGGTTTTGTATGTATAGTGTCATGAATACAGTTGTTCTTCAGGTTTCAGTGCAAACTTGCTCTCACACATACTAGAACAAGTGATCTACCACTGAGCTGTATCTCCTCTCCCCTCCTCTCCCCTCCTCCCCTCCCCTCCTCTATCTCCCTCCTCTCCCCTCTCTTTCTCTCCCCTCCCCCTCTTCTCCCCTCCTCTCCTCTCTTCTCTCCTCTCCTTTTCTCTTGTCATTCATCTTTTATATTGAGACTGAGTCTTACTAAATTATCCAGGCTGCCCTTGAACTTGTGATTCTGTTTCATCGCTTTGCAAGTTACTGAGAGTATAACTGTGTACCACTAGGCCTGGGGAATTGTGGTTTGTTTTCCCAGATTTTCCTTTAAGTTAAATTGAATTATTTGATGGTCTCCTGAGCAGTTTATCATTCACTAGTATATCTGAGCAGATAGATGTTTCCTGGAGGAACGAAAGCAGAAAAGGTTGTGTTAGTCTGGAGCCACATGGGTCTTACATTGTCTATGATGTTTCAATTTTTAGTAAAGCATTTATTTTGTGTGTATGTGTGTGTTGTGTCTTGTATATATGTTTGGTACATGCACATTAGTGTGTGAGTGTTTGTTCTTTGGACACAGAGGCCAGAGGAGGACAGGATCTTCCACTGTCACATTCCCATTTATTGCTTTAAGACAGGCAATAAGATAGTACTGAGCTGGGAGTTTAACCTTTCAGCTAGGCAGGCTTGCCAGTGAGCTGCTGGGATCTCCCTGTCTCTTCCCCTGATGCTGGGGTTAGGACACATACAGATATACCACTTTACATTGACTTGAACTCAGGTTGTCCTAAACAGAAGGTGTCAAACTAGGATACCCCTTAGAGCCCTGACAACAGTCTTTGGGCAGGGGGTAACTAGAAACTGTTTTAAAGGGATCATCAAGCTGAGAGACCCATGATTATCAAAGAATACACATTATTAATCAAACCAAACATTAAACCTATTGGTTCTTTCTTGAGCTAAATATTGTTGTCTTTTATGAATTTTGTTTAAGGACTTTTTAAAAATTTTACTATATGGGTAGTTTAAAAACCATATTATTCATTTACTAAATTTCTCCAAAGTTTGGTTCATCATCTTTTAGCTTGTTTCATCAAGATACTAAATTTAGTGTTCTGAGTTTTATTCAGGGCACTTCTGCTCCTTTGCTTGTCTTAAGTGGTAATTACTAAAAGTTTCTGTTGGTGATGTGTTTATGATTAAAGGGCAGTCTACATGAGCAGAAGATGAAAGAAGCCAATCACCTTGCTGCTGTGGAGATCTTTGAGAAAGTCAATGCCTCTCTGCTACCGCAGAACGTCTTAGACCTCCATGGGCTGCATGTGGATGAAGCTATAGAACATTTGACAGCAGTTCTACAGCAGAAAACAGAAGGTAGGGATATGTTGATGACGTTGGTATTGACAGACCTTACCAAACACAGTGAATCTGTCTGTGCCGACTGGGACTATCTCCTTCATTTGTAGACATTTGTATTCCTCAAAGAATTTCCTTCTTGGGCCGGGCGGTGGTGGCACACGCCTTTAATCCCAGCACTTGGGAGGCAGAGGCAGGCGGATGTCTGAGTTCGAGGCCAGCCTGGTCTACAGAGTGAGTTCCAGGACAGCCAGGGCTACACAGAGAAACCCTGTCTCGAAAAACCAAAAAAAAAAAAAAAAAAAAAAAAAAAAAGATTTCCTTCTTGGAATTATTTATATTCCTTTATTACATCTGTTAAAGGATGGGTCATGGTGTAACGTGGGAATCCTCTGTGACTTATAAATGGGACCCACCTTGAATACTGTCTTTAGATGATTGCTCAGATACAAAAGCAAGTAAGGTGATAGGACTTTTACAGAATTGCCTCAGAGGCAGGCTTTCCAAGCACCTGCAGTATGTCAGTGCCCCTTTCTTTCTGCTGATATTTAGTCAACAGGTAACAGGAAAGGCCACACCTGTCATTTCTTAAATTGTGTATTTTCCCAGGATCTTAGCTAGATCTTTTTCAAGCCTCACTCAGTAAAGTGTCTAACTGTGTAGTGTCTTGTGTCACTCTCTTCAGTGCCTGTGCTCCATAGAAAGTGCAGTCTGTCTTGCTTATCTCACACACTAGTACTGGACAAGTGTTGAGTTATAAAGATGGCCTGTATTGTTGCACTTTATATACATTTATCAATTCAGCACTTGTCACTTGTGATGAAGTGGGATTGGTATATAAGATTGAGAATTCATCTGAAACATTGCAACTGTGTTGAAGAGGTTATAGAATAATACAGTGTTTATAGACCAATTAATCTGTAACCCATGCAGATATTTTACTTTTTCTCATTTTTAAAATGCTTCCTTTTATATTTCTCTCCAGTCTCCTCCTTTTCCCTTTGGTTTTGTTTTTCCAAGACAGAGTTTCTCTATTTAGCACTGTTGTTCTGGAACTCTCTGTAGATCAGGCTGTCTGGGAGCTCTGAGACCTGCCTGCTTTGCTTCTGCTTTCCAAGGGCTAGGGTTAAAGATGTGTGCCACCATACCTGACACACACACACATTTTCTAACTTCTGTATGTATTAACTGAAATTGTTTTCTGTGTCTTCCTAGCCCACTATTTAATTTTTTTTTAGATTTATTTTATGTTATGACTGTTTTGCTTGCATGAATATCCGCTTTATTTGGATGCCTGGTCAGAAGAGGACATTGGATCATCTTGAATTGGAGCTATGTGAGATTGTAAGCCTCTGTGTGTGTGTGCTGAGAGCTGAACCTGGGACATGTGCAAGAGCAGCAAGTGCTTTTATGATGACCCATCTCTCCAGTTCTGTTCTCAATACCTAGAATTTTGGCGTGGGAAAATGTGTTGTGTGACACTGAGGAGATAGAAACAAATGTCTGCTCAGCCCAGATAGAGAGTCCATGGCAGAAAGGTTAACCACGCCACCAAAGTCTGACATGAGATTATTGGGTTTATTGCCCTTGCTTACAGGAGCATGGGTGTGATGGTTTGGGTGAGAATGGCTCCCTACAAGCTCATGTTTGAGTCTCCAGTTGGTGGGATTGCTTGGAAAGGGTTAGGGGGTGTGTGTCACTGGGGACAGGCTGTGAGGCTTCTGAGTTAGCTCTCTGCCTCATACTGTTGGGTAATGATGTAAGCGTTGAGCTACTGCTCAGCACCGTGTGTCTGTTGCTGTGCTCCTTGTCACAATGGTCATGGGCTGTACGCTCCCAGTCAACCTTGTTTCAGTAGTAGAAAAGTGACTAAGACAGTGGGTGAGCATCGCAGACTGCAGTGTGGGAATGACTTAGCAGTTACACCATGCAGTACCATTGATGGCTGCCTGCTGTACTTCAGAACTTACCCACAGTAGAAAATGCTTGCCTTTGACCCTCAGCATCCCAGTGTTGAGCCTCTCTCTTCTATCCTGAGCCACTCTACTGTCTTTCTCTGAGTTTCCTCTTTGAGATTCCACATGTGAGTGACATCATACAGTCTTTTCTTTCAGTCTGGCTAATTTCACTTACCATAATGCCTTCTAGGCTCAACCATGTTTTCTCCTCCATCCCTCTCTTCCTTCCTGTGTGTGTAAACAGTGTAGTAGATCTATTTAATTGAGTTGTCCATGAAGACATTCCCATACATAGATGGATTTGTAAGAATGCTACTTAAAAGAAGGCCAGTACAAAAGGTGACATGTAAGTGAAATGTCCTTAGAGAGCAGATTAGTGATTGCTTGGGCTGGTAGTAACTGCTGGACTGCTGACAGCCACATGGTTTCTTTTTGAGAGGAGGGAGTGTTGGAAGCAAGTGTTGATTGTGTAGCAGAAACAGTTGATATGCTAAAAACAAAAACAAACAAACAAACAAAACCCAAACAATAAACACTACCGAAATGTAGGGGAGCTGTTTGGTTTTTGGAGATAGTATATCACTCAGTTGCCCAGGCTGGTATAGCCCAGGTTGGCCCTGAACCTAACTCTGTAACACAGGTTGACCTTGAGCTTATGATTCTGCCTCAGCCTCCAAAGTGGCTGTGATTAAGGCTCAGCAGTAACCTGCTCCGGGTAGCATTTGGTCAGACCCAAGGTGCACAAAGCCATCTTGTGCATGTTTGCCGGAGCTTGCCTACGCTTACCACCAGAGGGCAGAATTGCTGAATAGAAGTGTTGGAGTAGGGGGTAGGAATCTGTGGGGTATTCTGCATTATGTTTTACTCATAAAATAAAATAATTTTCAAAATTGAGGCTAAATAGAGACATCTGGGTCCTCTGTGCTTTGTGAGTGAAGTACATAAATACCTGTGAAGTACTTTTGTCCTCAGATAAACCAGAAACTCAAGAGTTTGGATGTGATTAGTTACAGGGATTCACAGGGGACAGGGGAACAACTTAAACACCATCATGAAGATGCAATAAGAAAATAAAGACTGGTAATAGAGGAGAAATAACTCTATTGTTAAAAAGTAAACATAAAGAAAAATAAAGAGAAGGAAAATCTTTAATTTATAGCTTCGTAAAAAAATACATCAGATTGAGCACAGAGGCGCACACCTTTAGTCTCAGAAGTCAGAGGCAGGTGGCTCTCTGTGTGTTTGAGGAGAATCTAGTCTACAGTACAATTCCAAGTCAGCCAGAGCTGCATTTTATGTGTGTGTGTGTGTGTGTGTGTGTGGTGTGTGCATATATATGTATACTATTTATGAATGAGAACATAAATTTTTTATATTAATACTTTATTACTAATAGGACTTCTTTGTTTTTATTGTTGTTGTTACTCTATTAGAGCTATTATTGATCTCAGAATTTATTTATTTATTTATTTATTTTGGTTTTTCGAGACAGGGTTTCTCTGTGTAGCCCGGGCTGTCCTGGAACTCACTCTGTAGACCAGGCTGGCCTCGAACTCAGAAATCCACCTGCCTCTGCCTCCCAAGTGCTGGGATTGAAGGCGTGCACCACCACGGCCCGGCGATCTCAGAATTTATATATCTACCTTCCCAAGGTCAGAGATGAAGTAGCAGCTGTATATTTTTAAGAGATGAGTGTCGCCGGGCGGTGGTGGCGCACGCCTTTAATCCTAGCACTTGGGAGGCAGAGGCAGGCGGATTTCTGAGTTCGAGGCCAGCCTGGTCTACAGAGTGAGTTCCAGGACAGCCCGAGCTACACAGAGAAACCCTGTCTCGAAAAACCAAAAAAAAAAAAAAAAAAAAGAGATGAGTGTCATTCAATGTCTTAAAGAATTCTCTCCTGGGGAGAATTTAACAATGAATTATCTTTGATAGACTGTGTTAAAAAGTAAATTTGCTAATAGCTAGCTGTTCCTGGAAGTGATCTATGAAATAGTGGCTGTTATTATCTCCTTTCTTAATGTGAAGAAACAGGCACCAAGAAGCCAATGAATTTGCCCATGGACACACACAGTTGACTGGTTGTAGCACTGTGATTCCTACTAAAGCTGATTGGCTTTAGAGTGTTTCATTAATAGGGTTGATTCTAATTCACAAAAATATGTCATGTAAAGCAATGTCTGAGTCAAGGTCTGTAGCAATTTTTGGGTATAATTAATATTGCTGTCATTATTCAGAAAGGCTTGGAGTAATTTGAAATCTCTCTCTCTCTCTCAGTAAAGCCTTATTTTTCTTTCCTGGTACGGTCTCACTGTGTCCCTCAGACTGACTTCAAACTCACCTGGCTATCTTACTCCATATCCTCTGTCTCAGCCCCTGCTGCCAAGTGTGTGCTCAAAGTCTAGTTCCACTCAAGTCTTTAGATGGATAAACTGCTCAAGGCTCCGTGTATTCTAAAACATAACCCCGCCTTGAGTTTTAAGTCTTTAGAACAGTATGAAAAAAATTTCATATGCTTTTGAATAGTTAGATTTTCTGTTAAGAATGTAAAAAATGAATGTAAAAATGATTTTAGTTGTTGTAATTCCCATTTTAACAGAATTTAAGCAGAGTGGCGGTAAGCCCTATCTGTCGGTGATTACTGGGAGAGGAAACCACAGCCAGGGGGGAGTTGCTCGAATCAAACCAGCTGTCATTAAATACCTCACAAGCCACAGCTTTAGGTGAGTGTGGACTTCTGCTACCAGGATGTTCAAACCTACTCAGATAGTCACCTCAGTTCAGCTATCAGATTTCAGTCACATATTGGTGGTTAAAGGATAACTTTGCTTGCTAGGTTTATATTGTCTGCTAACAAGAAACCAGAGGAAAAGATGGCTTTGTCAGTAACAATCTGCTAAGACTTTCTATTGTAAATTTAAATTTTTTTTTAAAAAAAAGTATGTTTGAATTCTCTGTTACTGCAACTACCGAGCAGAACTAGAGGACATACGAGGGTTTAAGCCTTGCTGGTTTTGAAGGACAAATGCATTTGTGGAACTTTGCCTGAAATAGGTAGAATTTGGATGTGTCTAAACGATAGCCAAGGCTGTAGCTGAATTTGTATGTCCTCTAAGTTAAACGCACAATTGATTTTTATTGACAAGTATGGAGTGTCCTTTTCCATTGTAGTCATTAGCCAGCAATAGAAACAGATAAGGGAAACCCCAAGGGTAAAGCTTTGCTGCTCAGTAGATTCTCTGAGAATACCAGTCATTAAAGCTCTCCCCTCTCTTTGGAATCTTCCAGTCACAGTTATTGTAAGACTTTTTTTATGCCATGCAATGAGATATTACTTGTTTACCTTTAGAAACAATGTATTAATTTTGTACATAAAAGTTAGAAGAAAACTTTCAGGGCTAGTTTTACAATTGGGTTGGTTAGATTAGAACTTTGTTGTATTGAGGTAATTCAACATCTTATCTTTCATATAGGAGACTCTTCTTCATGAAGGTCTTGAAAAATCCTAAGTTATGTTGACTAGTGATCTAGGAATAACCTGAAGCTTTAGGATTGTATTTTCTTTGACAATAAGTCAGGGAGATTGCAACAGAGATATTGGTCCTGGATGTTAATAAAGGAGGCATTGTTGGTAACAAATATTAAGTATAGACAATTCAAATTGATTACAAGATAGGTTTTTTAAGTACTTTAACATTTTTATTTTTAAATAACTCATTTCTTATTTCTACAGGTTTTCTGAAATTAAACCTGGGTGCTTGAAAGTCATGCTAAAGTGAAACCTAAAGCCCCGGACTCAGAAGCCTGAGGTTTGTGGGCTGACGCTGGTTTTACTTGTAGTAATTCAGTCATTTCTGTTTTCAAATGTATTTTATTAGGAATGTAAATCAAGAAAAATGTTTTTCAGAATTCAAGCAAAGTGTTTTTTTTAACTTGATCAAATGCCAATCTGTTACTTGTTGAAACATTAAAAGGAATTTTTATTAATTACAAAATGTCTAAAAAAATTATCACCTGCAGTTTAAAGTCTTAAGTGTTGTATTGTGGTTAGGAAAACAAACCAACCAACCAACAAACACTGCCTTTGTGTTCCGGTTCACATTTAGAAAGTCCTAAAGGCCGCTGTGAGGGCCGAGGGCTGAGTGCCTCTCAAAGAATTTGTTAAATAGTGAGGGAGGAAGGTGAGTAGCAAAAACACAAGAGTTTTGTCTCCTTTCAAAGCTTAACACAAAGTCACTTGACAGGCGGACACTTGATTGTATTTTCCTCTGTATCTTCATCCCTTCCCTTCTGTGCTGGTAACTTGTAGTCTCACAGGTACATTAGGTAGCTTTCAGAGGAGTGGCAGTGCTGGGTGTCTCCTGGGTGTCCTGGACTGTCCGTGCCAGGACATGGAGGCTAAATGGCTGCTTTAGGCTCAAGACGTCATTTCTAAGCTGCAGGGAATCAGTCCTTTTGGTATAACTGTAAAAGAAATTCTTGTAATTAGATTTTTTTTTTTACCTTTATTTTGAAAAGGAGCCAACTTTCTGAAAGAAGAGTCTTGTTGACTTTTTTGAGCTAATGTCCTGTTTATGTATAAATTCTGGTTTCCTTTCTACAGACTTAGTTTGGCAAAGTGTAATTTTTCTAGAATGACACAGTAGTTAAAATAAACCTAACTTTGGACATACAGAGTATTTTCAACATATATGGTGTACACTTACGACCTTCGTAAGGAATGCAGCAGTGCCCTCCTGGAAAGATTCTGACAGAGTGCGCTCCCAAAGAGCATTTTAACAGGAATAAAACTTGGAACCATGTTTTTATGTCTTGTGAATCATGCTTTTAAAAAAGAGCCTTACCATTGAATTTTATTTCCATAAAAACAAAAATCTATGTTTGTTACCTACAAATAGTGATTACCGATACTCAAGTATTTATATTTTTAGACTTGTAATAATTTGTTTTAAAAATTGCAGTAGTGTAGCATACCATTTTTGGTAATGCTTAGAAGTGTTTTATATATATATATATATTATATTACAGATAAAGCAGTTTTCTTTTACAGCTTAGTACAAACACCATAGTCAGTAGTTAATAAAGTAGGCATAGAAGTTTATATGATACAAAAACGCGAGGCAATTTAAAACTTGGAATTATTAGAGTGTATGCAGCTGCAGACTCATTTTCTGTGTTTTATATTTTTTCATGTTTTGAAAACACATTTGACTATTTCAGACAGATTTATATTATTATAGTGATTCTAATTAATAAGAAACAGTGAGAAGAAGTACTAGTGTTCTTGTGGCTGGAGGCTGTGGCTAGAAGCCTCCAGAAAGCAGCTATTTTTACTGCTGTGCCCGGCCTGATTTTCAGAAGTCCGATGCTGGTTCTTTATGATGGAGTAAACCTAATGTAGACCTCAGAATTGCTACAAAGACCCAGTTGGCCTCAACCTCACAATCCTTCTGCCTCACTTGCCCAAGTATTGAGACTATAGGTCCGATCCGTGCTTGGCTGCATAGTCTTTAATTATTATCTATAAATACACAAGTTTGAACATCATATATATTTATAGTCCCAGATTTCCTCCCCAGCTCCTGACTGGTACCACTGAAGCATTTACAAGTATGAAAGACCGTTTTCTGAACTTTCATTTGCTGATCTCTAAATTTTGTGTCCCAGCCAGAGGTGGAGATACTTTGGGGATCAAAGATTTTTCTTTTGCTCACTTCTGAATTTTGTATGTCAGAGGTAAAGATGGATTAGAGATGATTCAGGGTAGAAGAGCTCTTTGTAAACCTAGTATTTTAAAACATTCTAAAATACAGCATTTCTTCCCCCAAACTTGGAAAATCTTAGTAGCAGTTATATACATTTAAAATCTGTTACTGGTATCAACCCAATGAAAACAGAATTGATAGGAATCACCTGACAGTCAGGGTGAGGCCAGGGCCTCATGACCATTCTTAGTCTCTTTCCTTATCTTGTGAGACAGTTGGAACATGTTTTCTGACATTTATTAGCTGTTGATATATTGGTGTTATTTTTGAGTTGAAGTTTTCTTCTGTTTATTAGTATTTCCATACTACTTATATACTGTGACATTTAAGTATCATCCATATTATAGAGTGGAAACTGTGACTGAAATGGTAGATAACAGATTTTGAGAAGAAACAGCTTCCTGTCCTTTGTTTTGATCTTCTTCTTTATAAAGTCAAGTGTTCTGTCCGCTCTAGAGGGACATGTGTAAGGACAGGGTTAGCTAGTTAGTTCTGAGCTGGCAATTGGAAACTTTTGAAACTCAAGAAATTGCTCTGACAATGTTTTAACTGCTCTCAATTAAGAAAATGTAAGAAATGGACAAAAATAATATGTGTTGTTTTTTCTGGCTGCGTCTCCCTTGTGCAGTGAGGTGACACTGATGATGTTTTGTGCCGTGCTTAAGTGTTGCTGATTTTTAAATACTTGTAAAGAAAACAGGCTTAATTGTCTGTGTGGCCAAAACCAAGTGCCATTTAAAAGGAAAAGTGAGTTAATGTAGAATGTATGTTAATGGTGCTTATTTTTAAAGTGTGATTTAAGTTTACAGTATTACTTGATGCCTCTTTACAGAAGCGAATAGAGAAACAAGGCTCGAACACACCCGTGTCCTGAAGCCTTCGTAACCTCAGTTAGATGATGCCGGAGTCCATTCACTGTCCTCACATCTGAGCTTGGCTCCGTGGTCAGGTGATGAACCTGCTTTGTTGAGTTAACCCTCTACGTCTCATTAAAGTGCCACATTGCAGCTAGCAGTTGAAGAATAGACTATAAGATTTTCAGACGGTATATCAGAAACAAAATGTTTTTATTTGTACTATAAAAATGTGATTTTTTTTTTTTGCTGTCAACTCTGTACTTTTTTATTGAAAATGTTTATAATGTTGCTTTTAAAATTTCTTATGAAGCCATTTACAAATTACACACTTAATTTAATAAAATGCTTTCATCACAGTCCAATGTGAAGAACTTCTTTGTTTGATGTGGTAGCTTTAGTGACTTAAATATTAAAGATGTGTCTTTGTGATTCTCCAAGAACAGTGTCATAAAATCTCCACTTCTGTACAGCTGTGCCAGCTTTTATTATGTTGCTTTTGCAAGTGGGTTCACTTTTGGCCCAGAGAAGTAGGTTAGCTTCTCTCTTCACACACCCTGATCTTTTGACTGACATCAAAATTAGGAGTTGTTATTTGTTCCCATTAGGAACACAGATAATACTGTAACATCAGCTTCATTCAGCTCAAAAAAAGAAGAATTTATCAAAGATGTTAACGTATTTATTCAACAAATATTTACTGAGCACGTGTTAGTGAAGATACAGTCTTATAGTCTCACCAATTAATGTGTATAGTGATTCATACTGCCTAATACTTTCATATATGTTTACTTGTGGGTCTCTGGGGGATCTTCTTACGTAGATGGTGCTACTGCAGTTCAATGGATAGAGACCTACAGGACTATAGAAGTTAATTGACTTGCCAGTTAGTGACAGAGGCACAATACCAACCTAGACTATCCTAGTCTGTCCTAGTGTGTAACAGCTACATATGTCCCTAAAGAAAGATGTGAGCTTGGTGTGGTGGTGCAGAGACAGGAGGATCTCTGTGAGTTAGCCTGATCTATGTCCCTAAAGAAAGATGTGAACTTGGTGTGGTGGTGCAAAGACAGGAGGATCTCTGTGAGTTAGCCTGATCTACATAGTGAGTTCCAGAACAGCTAGACCTGTATAGTCAGACCCTGTCTCAAATAAGAATAATTTAAAAAGGAAAGAAAAGAGGGGAGGGCTGGCTGCTTAACATGTCTGAAAATCTCTCATTTATGAAGTTTGTCCTCTCTCAGAGAAAGCCAGTATTTTGGAGGGATGATGGGCGACCAAGTATTTTGGATAAGACATAATGACTTATTTCTCTCTTGATATTAAATGCCAGAGATAAAGATCTAGGACTCATGTGAGCTCTCTAATCCATTATCTGTTTTGGAGAATTTAAGGTCCTTTTAATTTTCTGTCATTTTATTGGAAGGACAGGAGGTGGCAGCAGGCAGGTGCCAGTGCTTTGAAAGGTGCTTTTTAGAAGCTTTGTGGTACATTTCAATTTGTGTTTTATTAACCAGAATTTAGTTATGTCACATGTACCTATAAGCAAGTCTGGGAAGTTATCTGTTTCAGACCGCCTATATTTAGCTAAGTTTTGAGCATTCTCTTGAAAGAAAGAGAATAGATATGAGGGAATGAATTCAGTTGTGCCTTGTCATTTTTACTATGACACACACACACACACACACACACACACACACACACACACACAAGAATTAGTTCTTGATGCATTCCTTTAGCAGGTGATTGATAATTTCCAAATACTAAAGAGTAATAAGGAAAACCCACAATGTTATGCATTTTTTATTTTAAACATTCAAATAATCTTAGTAATGGCTGAGGAAATTGATTTTAGATTCATCATTTGACTGCTAACAGGATCACTTTTGAGTTGACAAACTAGTGGTAGCAACTAGGTGTAGCCTGTAGATTATTCCTGGTATTAATGCTTAGTTAATCCGTTTGCATATTACTTTATATGCCTCCTCTTTTAACTACATCATGTCAAAAAGCTCAATATTTGGTGCACATGATTTGCAACAAGTAAAACCAGGTAGGAGCTGGGATCCCATCTGCATCTGAGGACTCGGAGCCTGCCTATAAAGAAGGCACTGGGGAGATGAGAAGGTCACTGTTCTACAGATGGCAGGTGAGCTTAACCACAGCTCTCCTGCTACAAATGTATAATTGAATGAAAAAGATTGCACATTTGGAAGTCTTTGTCTTTATGTGAGTTCGCTTGCCTTTGTTGGGTTCAGGAGCTGTCCTTGTGGTCACACTTGTGGTCATAACTTCTTTCATTAATTTTAATAGCTGAAGAGATATTAGCTCTTTAATATCTGTGAAGTTTCACAAGATAAGCATATTCATTACATAAGGGTGGAGAAGTGACAGTGTAACCCATCAGTCTCGGCAGCTGCGGCAGCTGCAGGCTGTGGAAGTGGTCGAGAGGTGAAGCTGGGTGGTTCTGAGGCCACTTACTTATTTAAAGGGTACTGCAAGATGGTGCTGAAGAGACTTTCTTTCCCGTGACATCAGATAAACACTCTTTTAAACAAGAAGCTGTGAAACGTGTTTAAGAGACCCACGCTTGTTTTGAACACCTTGTCTTGAGGCCTGTAGCCTGCATTCTCATTGTATCAGTGGGATAACAAGTGAAGCTGTTTGACAGTGGACACATTTTTCAAAAACTGAGAAATTTAGGGTGTGCTCTAAAGAAAATGAAAGTATCACTGTGGGGAGAAGTCCTACTCACAGCACCAGGGAAGCCTTGTGGTCTTCGTTAGGAAGGGAGCCATGTGACCTGGCAGAGCTCGCTCAGAGCTGCTTGAAGGATGCTAATCTATCTAGTCCTGCTTCTGGTATTGTTACATCAGCCTTTTCTGTTTAATATGAGATAGGAACATGTTTTGTTCATACTTGAACTGACCCCCCCCCCCAGGGGAATTGGGAAGACTACAAATTCTGAATGAAAGTGTTAATTAACCCTCTAAAAACATGGCATAATTGGCAGGCAAGTGGGTAAACGGCTCTGCCAAAACCAGCTGCCTCAGAAAACAACTCAGAGGAAGCCCAGAAAACCCATAAATTAGCACCCTGAGGGACACTTCATCCTTGAAGGGCTGAGAATAACTCAGATAACTTTGTTTCCCCACCCAGGAGCCTTCGAGGAACATTGCCACTGTTGAATCTTTGGTTTTCACAGATTAAACAGCTGAAAGTTTCATAGCCCATGGTAGTCAAGAAGCAGCATCCCCCCAGGCCCCCACCATCTCTCAAGATAGGAACTATATTTAAGTGTTCCCAGACTACTCATGCTATTGTTATCTGCCTGGCAGAGGCTAATGCCGAGCTCAGAAAACTCACCTGCATCTTGGAGAGTGAAGCCTTTATACCCATCAATTTATAAGAATTATGGAAGACTGAAGTATGAACTATGCCAAGCAAACCATCGGGCACAGGCACCAAAATACAGAGAGTGGGAAGCGAACAAGATGGTTTCCTCAAAAACCAGTTGCAGGGAAGGACACCTATGAAAAAAGGACGTAGACAATCAAGGCTTGAGATGTGTCAGCCAGTTGCAGTCTGTGAACTTTATGTGGGTCCTGGCTCAACCAAGCAGAGCAAAGTGTCCTACAGTAAGAGGCGCTTCACAGGGTGAGCACTGAGCGGGCAGTGATCATGCTGAACTCTTTAGAGTTCACCGCTTTACAAAATGCGGTGGGGAGGTACTTGAAAATGCCTGATGGTGGGGATGACGAACTAATGGCGCAGCCCAGGGTCTGCATGGATTCAAGCATGGATTGGCAGACTCAGGAGGGTCATGAATTTGGAGTTACTCTGGACAGTATGCAGAGATCTTGCCTCAAAACCAAAATCAGTTTGGCCATAAGTTAATAACTGTTGAAAATGGGATGAATGTTGAATGTCTGCTTTTGAATACACTTAAAACTATAGAGACATTTTTTTGACTGAAAACTTTTTTATTAAGTTGGTGGGTTATTTAAAGATGTGGATGGTAGGTAGGCTTGTCTCTGGAGTGAGTTCTTGAACGTGGCAGAATTAAGCTGGTTAGTAGCTACCACCTCTGCCAGATTTAAAGGTACCAGGCACCAGGAAGGAAGCCTGTGGGAGGAGCTAAGGTGGGAGGAGTAAGGAGAGGAAGAGGAAAAGGAAGAGGAGGAGCTAGAGAGAGCAGAGATGTAGGAGTGATGGAGAGCCACACAGGTATGGAGAACAGTCGCGGGAAATAACTTTTATTTAGGTTAGCTAACTGGGAAACAACTCTCTGTATGAACATACTGTATTTGATCATTACCAAATATATAAGCCTTTAGATAATCTAAGCTTTAGAGTCTCATTTGTACTGAGCCCTCGTGGTTAGAGGGATGGTCTGGGCAATGCGTAGCCTTGTAGAGACAGCGTGGAAGGTTGGTGGAGCCATCTCCCATGCTGGCGTCTTGTGGGTGGCAGGGCTGGTGTTTCTGGCTAGCCGTTTCTGGCTGCGCACACACGTGGCCTCTTGCCACAGAACATGGTGACTAAGCTAGGCAGAGCCGCCACAGCTTAGTTGGCATAACCGTGGCTGATTTTTCAATAATTACTTCAACAGAAGCCACTACCACAGATTAGCCTACCCCAAGTATATATCAGAAAAGCTTTGCAGAAAACGGAGATATCTCTGCTATGTGATTTCTCAGCGGAGTGAGCCATAGCAACAACCCCTGACCTCAGTAAGGCCTGTTCTCCATACAGAACTGTATCTGCAGGTATGGTCTGGGAAGCAAGCTTATTAGAGGTGAAGCAGGAGAAGGGGATGTCCATGTTTGCTACACTGGGGAGACTAGATAGATGGACTGGGGGCAGTTGTGTGTCTCATCCCAACTACTTAGGGATCTTGGGGAAACACTTGTCCACAAATTTATGAGTAGACTCTGCAGCGTGACAAGACCCTGAAAAACCAGACGTTTGGCATGTAGTCGTTACTTTTCCTGCCACTGTGATAAAATGCTTGACAAAAGCAAGCTAAGGAAGGAAGGACTTATTTTGGCGCACAGTCTAAAGATGGGGAAGGTGTGGCATTGGGGTTGGTCACTGCATCCGTAGTGAAGATGCTGAGGGAGACGGATGCTGGAACTCAGGACCTTTTGATTTAGTCACAGGGAGGGGCTACCCACAGGTAAGGGAAATTTTCAGTCCTCAGTTGAACCTCCTCAGACATTTCCCCAAAGTAGTGTTTCCGTGGCAATTGCAGTCAGGTTGACAGTGCAGATTAATTATGGCACCTAGGCTGTATAGAAGTATGCCAGGGAACTGGGGGAGGTAACACACACTGGCAATTCCAGCATTCAGGGGAGGGGTGGAGGCAGGAGAATCAGGAACTCAAGCTTATCTTTGCCTTCATCATGAGTCCCTGGTCTCAAGCGAAAACATTCAAGGAAGTGGTTCAGCTCCAGGATATATTTAAAGTTCCTTACATCATTTTATCCAGCAGCAAATGATACACATTATTATCTGATGTAGCTTTTTCTTTTTGTACATGAAAACAAAAATGGGTATATTAGAAAGAACTGTAAAGTTCACTTTTTTTTTAAGTGTAAAAGAGTAGGAGTCAAGTCTTAATTTTTTTTTTTTTTTTTTTTATTTCTCAAGAGTAGTGGTTTTCAAGCTGTAGGTACAAGAACTGTTCATAAAATATGTAGTTAAAAATGCAGATTTCTACCCTCCAGACTGGACCCTGAGTTTTAAATGAACTTGCTAGACATGTAAGATGAGCAGTCCCCAGCGAAGGCTTCATCATTGGCTCCCACCCGACTCCTGGTCTCTGTACCCTTTTATGTTTACGTGCACTAACTTGCTTAGTTCTCAAGAACAGTTAGGTCTGAGGAACAGGGAGGAGCTGAGGGCCCTTGTCCAAGACTGCACATGAAGCGGTAGAACTAGGACTCAGACTAATCAGCCATGCTCACAGCCTGTGCCCTGGGCCTGCATGGTACGTTCCTTTCAGCATGGGACGTAAGTTGTTCAGACTTGCAATTAATTAAGGGGAAACGAGGACTCATCTTAACTGCATGCCGTTAACAAGGCTTACCAGCCTCATGGGTTTCCCTAACTAGACTCGGGGCTGTTAAGTTTACACTAATTTCTTATCACTTTCTAGCTCTGTCCACTTCTAACTTCCAAGCTCTCATCCTTTCATGGATGCGCGTACGCTCACGCGCATGCATACACACACACACACACACACACACACACACACACACACACACACACACACACACACGGGAAAGCCAACCGACATTGTCTTCCTTTGTTACTGTCCACCTTGTTGAGACAGGGTCTCACTGACTGTGGAGCTGTCTCAGCTAGGCTGGCTGGCCATTGAACTCTGTCTCTGCCCCTCAGTGCTTGGGTTATCGGCATTGTTAGACCAGGATTGATAGTGACATGGAAATAAAAAGAGACTGACCTCTTTAGAAGCAGATTGTCCTTTAATTTGAACAATGAAAGGGAGCAGGGGCCTTGCAGGCTTTATGGGAACTCTGGGAACGGTTGCCCTTCAGGCTCCAGGTGGCACACTGATCTTATCAGAAGCTTCCTGGGTCCCACCAGCCTGAAGGTGTGGCCAATCAAGTCAAGTTTCTTAGCCCAGCAGGGGCTCTTAGGTCACTAATCCTTCAGGTATACACAACCAAGTGGGCCTTTCACGGATCCCGGGGAGTCACACTTAGGCCTTCAAGCTTGCACAGCAGGGGTGCTTACCCACCATCTCTCCAGCCCCTCTCACATTTTTAAGTCTTCAGTTTTATTAATGTCAAAAATGTGGTTGGGTTGGGCGGTGGTGGCGCACGCCTTTAATCCCAGCACTTGGGAGGCAGAGGCAGGCGGATTTCTGAGTTCGAGGCCAGCCTGGTCTACAGAGTGAGTTCCAGGACAGCCCGGGCTACACAGAGAAACCCTGTCTCGAAAAACCTAAAAAAAAAAAAAAAAAAAAATGTGGCTACGGTGTAAATTTGGTGTTTCAGTGTGCACACATGTTGTAGAGTCACCACTACAACCAAACTAGCAGCATGGCCACCACTCCTCAGGTGTCTCCTGACCTGAGACAAAGCCTGGTATTTGAAAACAAAGGCCTAGCAAGCTTTTGTTCTGTCATCAGCCACCCCAGTCCCCTGGAGTGAACCCCAAAGGCCAAAGCCAAGATAATGTTTACCCTGAGGTCATGTGCCTGTGAGTCTCTCTGTCTTGTTCAAACTGACCAACCCTAAGTCTAAGGAGGAAGATCCCTCAAAGGTCCTTAAACCCCCAGCACTCTTGGCTTTGGCTCCTAAAATCCTTCCCTGCAGAGGGTCTGTGCCTTGATGTCCTGTTTGTCCTTACCGCAATGTAAGCCTTTCTTCCCTGGCTGACTCTGTCTGCTGTGTCTAAGTTTTCCCCTGCTATTGCCCTCAAGATTGCTTTCCTGCTTTTTCATTCTTTAACCGGCAGAGAAAACAAACCCTATCAAGACCCCTAAGTGTAACAGCTTTGTAAGTCTGCCTGCCTTTCCTGAAAAGCCTAACTTTCCCTTCTTCTGTGTTCTAAGCATGATTCCCCTAATGCCTTGGACTTCCTTACTCTTCCTCCCTATTCCTGCCTCCCACCATACTGCGGCTGGTCCACCATGCAGCTGACTTCCATGCTGACTTCACTCACAAGGGCATGGCTTTGACATTCCCTCCACCCCTTCTCCACTGGGAAAGCTGATTCACAGCTTGCTGCGCTGGGTGTTGTCTTTTAAATGTTAACAAAGGTGTCAGCAGGCTTGCGTTTCCATTGGAGTCCATTCTTAAATCATTTTATCAATGAGATTAAGACCCCTGGATGGGACTATTTCTATGGTATCTTCTAAATATGAAGGGATTCTCATCAGACTTAGAGTAACAGGAGCAATTCAGGACACTGTATGTCTAAGGGAGAAGTGGCTGAATCACAGCCTGGGTGAGGAATCAGACATGATACAGGGAAACGGAGTCCTGAAGACAAAGAACAGCTTCAGAAAGTCAAAGTCCAAAGGGAAGTTGGGGGAGGTAGGAAGGGATCGAATTTCAGAGTTTAAAATATTAGCCATTTGGGTCCTTGTTCCCCACAGTTTGATTTGTGGCGTATCACAGAGATGGTTGTCATCAGAGTAGAGAAGTTCAGGTCGCTAATACCAGATTTCTGGGTCATCCACTCTATACACATTATCCAGGAAGGTTATAGACGGTATGGTAGAGCGCAAGATTGAAAGTCAGCCTGCTGGAAGACTGGTGAACTAGAAAAAATGTTTTCTTTATTCCTACAGCGCCCATCTTTCACCCTGATTGGATATGACTCTGTCCAGTGATGCTTGGAAGGAGGATTTGTTAGGATCATTCTTTACTCTGCTGTTCTGTATTCACTGGAGGGAGGAGATGGAGAGGGTGACAGGAGAAGCTCATGAAGGGGTCATGAAGATGGATGTGGTCTGGGCCTCTCTGAATCACTTTGCAGTGGGAATTCAGTTTGTTGTTCCTTCTTGTTTGTTTTTCCCACCTGAATTTATGAAAAACCGATAAAATATAATTTTTAAAAGCTACACTAAAGCTGACGGGATGGCTCAGTGCATAAAGATGCTTGCTCCTCCATAATGCAGACCTGGTGTCTCAGTTAGGGTTTCCATAGAGAGGCACCATAACCAAAGCAACTCTTTTTTTTTTTTTTTTTAAGAATTATTTATTTTATGTGAGTACACTGTCATGTTCTTCAGACGCACCAGAAGAGGGTGTCAGATCCTGTTACAGATGGTGTGAGCCACCATGTTGTTGCTGGGAATTGAACTCATGACCTTTGAAAGAGCAGTTGGTGCTCTTAACCACTGAGCCATCTCTCCAGCCCACCAAGTCAACTCTTATGAAAGACAACTTTTGACTGGGGCTGGCTTACAGTTTCAGAGGTTCAGTCCGTTATGATCATGACAGGAAACATGGCAGCTTGCAGGCAGACATGGTGCAGGAAGAGCTGAGAGTTCTACATCTTGATCCAAAGTCAGCCACGAGGGGACTCTCTTCCACACTGGGTAGAGTTTGAGCCAAGGACCTAAAAGCCCACCCCCACAGTGACACAGTTCTCCAACAAGGCCACATCTCCTAATAGTGCCACGTCTCATGGGCCAGGTATATTCAACTACCACACCATGTGACCTGAGCTTGATTTCTGGATCCCACTTAAAGATGGGAGGAGAGAACCAGCTCCACAAAGTTGTCCTCTGACTTCCACACATGAGCTGTGCCCTCCCATCATACACACACACATACACAATTTAAGAGATGGTATGTTACTTCACAGTGCTCCATTTTTACTACAGATAGGAAAGCAGGATTCATGGCCACTCCCCTCAGTCTCTTTGCTAAGACTTCAAAGTAACGGAATGCACAGTGAGAACTCACTAGCTTTGGAGGCTCCGGGGCAGTTTTGGTCTGTACTTCCATTTATTATTTGTATGGTTGGGGGCAGAGGACAACTTTTGAGTGAAGTTCTCTCCTGCCTTGTTGAGTCAGGCAGGGGCTGTCGTTTCTGCTGCTGTGCCGGGTGCTCCAGGCTAGCATGCCGTCTTTGAGCTGCTGTGTAGTTCTCCCATCTCCATCAAGAAAGGGTGCCAGGATTACAGATGTGAGCCACCACAAATGACTTTTTGTGGGTGCCAGGCCTTGAACTTAGGTCATCAGATTTAGGCAGCAAGCATTTTTATCCACTCAGCCCCGATCTGTTCCCTTCTCTCCCCTTCGGCAAAATGAATTTCTTTTCCTCAAAAATAATTCCCGGCAGTTAGCACTTAGGAATCTGTTTTTTAAAGTACCGTATTTTGTACTATACTCATGGAATTCTTAGCTAGAATTTCTGAATATAGTTTTCCCCTTGGCTCTTATATATCTTGGTTCCTGTCCTTGGAATCTGAAGTCACTAGTCTTTGATTTTATTTACGCCAACTCAGATCTCTTTTTGGGAGTAGGCAGCTCAAACAAAAAAAAATCTGTTTTTAAGGGAATAGAAGCAAGGTTGGGAAGATGTCTCAGCATGTAAAGCCTTTGGCAGGCGAGCATGTGAAGACCAAAATTCAGATCTCCAGAGCTCATGTAAAGCTGGGCAGCCACCTGTAATTCCAGAACTTCGGAGGCAGAGACAGTGAATCTCCAAGGCAAACTGGCTAGCTCCGGGTTCATCAGGAGACCTCATCTCAATAAATTAAGTGTGTGTGTGTGCAATCAAAAGGCACTTCAAATCAGCATTGGACCCCCGTGTGTATAAGTGTATACACATGCTAACACATACATGCATATGCAAAAAAATAAGCAAGATACAAAAAGCTATTCATTATATGATCCCATTTTTAAAACAGAAAGTAAGGGAGGCAGGGTCTGGGAGATGGTTCAGTGGTTAAGAACATTTGCTGTTTTTCCAGAGGATGGCGTTCAATTCCCAACACTCACATTGGGCTGGCAGCTCATGGCTGTTTACAACTCCAACCAAAGAAAACCCTGTGCCTCTGACTTCTACAGGCACCTACAATAATATGTACACACCCACATGCACACACACATATCTGCACATATTTAAAGATAAAAATGTTAAAAAAACAGAAAATATGTAGCTAGGTCTCTCTCTCTCTCTCTCTCTCTCTCTCTCTCTCTCTCTCTCTCTCTCTCTCACACCACACACACACACACACACCACACATCACACTGTGTACAGTGTAAACACATGAAATGAATAGATTCTGGGGTGTCTTAGGGTTTTAATTGCTTTGACAAAACACCAGGACCAAAAAGCAAGATGGGGAGAAAGGTTTTATTTGGCTTACGCTTACACATTGCTGTTCACCACCAAACAAAATCAGGACAGGAACTCAAACAGGGTAGGATCCTGGAGGCAGGAGCTGACGCAGAGGCTGTGGAGGGATGCTGCTGGCTAGCTTATTCTCCCTGGCTTGCTCAGCCTGCTTTCCTGTAGGACCCAGGACCAAGGTCCTGCCTCAGCATGAGGAGAGTCCTGAGAAAGGCTGGAATGGGAACTGCACTGATTCGATAATGACTTAGAGTCAGCAGTAGATGGAAGCTGCTAGCTAGTTCAGGTACTCTCTGTTTTCCCTGACAAGTCTCAGTATTCTTGATTCTTCATCTTAATCTTAATCCCATGATTTCTCCAGGTTGAGCCCGAACACAGTCTTTTATTTACTAAAGCCATACCATCAAGGTTTGATCATTGTTAATAATGATCAAGAGTTCTTAGATTTACATAAACTCTATAAGTCTTCGGTCAACAGTCCCAGCCACCGTTTCCTTAGAGCAGAACCAAGCACATAGCAAACGCACACTTCCTTATAGGTTTCCACAGCCTGTTCTTTCCAAGGAGCTGGCCTCAGCTCTTCCAGTTTTCTGGTACAGCAGACGGCAGTCTTTAGTAACTACTTCTGTGTAAGAATAGAAAAATAATAAACTACTAAAACTAAAATGATTCCTCACAAAGGTATGTAAATAAACAGTCAACAGTTAGCTCTCTCTGATATCTTTCCAGGCATTGATATCTTCAGTTCTTCAAACAACTAAAAAAACGGAGCACTAACTTTTATATGCTTCTCCACCCTCTTTTAATTCTCTAATCTTCATTTCCTTATCCTAGCAATTCTATAACCTTATGTACTCTCCTTCCAATACTAATTATTCCTAAACCATACATAATTTCTTATTTTTCTATCCATATTCTTTCTTCCTGAAACCTCTCTCTATATCCTTAATACCTTTAAATTCATCTTGGCTAACCAATGCAGCAGTCATTGAACCAGAGGGTACTCGTGCTTTCTCGGGATTCCAGACTCAAGGCCAAGTCTGGCAATGAAATATTTCCAAAAGGACCATGTAGGCTTTTATGGCCCTTATGTTTACATTGTCTAGATCCTTTCCCATGACCCTGAAGGCCAAGCAGAGAGCCTGCTCCTCATCTTCCAGTCTCATGACCACCTCCATTCCTCAGTCCTGAACACTGCATCTGTTTCATTTACTATGGCATGATTAGCTCTGAGTAATGGGGGAAGTATATTTCCCAGAAAGAAAGATCGAAAGTAGATTAGTAAAGATAGCAGATCAACTTTGGGGTAACCGAAACCATCAGCACACGTGAGGGTCATGGGATGAACGGCCTGGCAGTGCTTCAGGGGCAGGAATTATGTCACATCTCCCCTATGCAGCCATGCCCAGACCTGGCAACCCTGGACCAACGGAGGGATGGCACCATCCGCACGAGCTGGCCCTCCCCACATTGATCTGAGAAAATGCCTTTATGGATGGATTTTATGGAAGCATTTCCTCAACTGCGACTCCTTCCTCTCTGATGACTCTGGCTTGTGTCAAGTTGACACCGGGCACAGCAGCAGAAACAACAGCCCCTGCCTGACTCAACAAGGCAGGAGAGAACTTCACTCAAAAGTTGTCCTCTGCCCCACCCCCACTCCCACTCCCACTCCCACCCCCATACAAATAATAAGTAAATGGAAATACAGACCAAAACTACCCTGGAGCCTCCAAAGCTAGTGAGTTCTCACTATGCACTGTTACTTTGAAGTCTTAGCAAAGAGACTGAGGGGAGTGGCCATGAATCCATAGTATAGTGGTCCTGATGATCAACTTCAGAAGTGTCATGTTAAGGAGGCAATAAAAGAGTCGGCTGGAGAGATGGCTGAGTGGCAAGAGGTCATAGGCTTTCGTGAGCATCAGAGTTTGGTTCCCAGCACCCAAGGCAGGCAGCTCCCAACTTCCTAGTTTTCGGGAGATCTGACACCCCCTGGGCTCTGCAGACTCCTGCGCTGACATGCTGTGCACACAGATATGGACACATACACACAATCCTTTACAGAGTCACTCTAACTCTTGTGCTTCTTGGTGGCCTGACATGAAGCACGTGTGCTCTGTGTAACAGCGCACGCAGAAGGGCGAGTGCTTCATTCAGTCCGCCCTCCCCGAAGTCTTTCTGTCTCACACTTTCTCATGTCTCCTAGATACCCCAAAGTTTCTGTCTCCTTGCTCCTTACTTTGCCCTTCTCTCAAAAAACGCTTTCACATGGTTGCCTTTCTCTTTGTGTTTTTTCCCTCTCTCTCCATAGCGCGTACTTCCAGAGCTTTTGGTTATAAACCTTCTCAGTGGTTCTCAACCTGTGAGTTGAGGGGTTACATAGCAGATATCCTGCATACCAGGTGTTTATGATTCATAGCAGTAGCAAAATTACAGTTATGAGATAGCAACAAAAATAATGTTATGGTAGGGGGTACCACGGCATCAGGGACCGTATTGAAGGGTCGCAGCAGTAGGAGGGTTGAGAACCACTGCTCTGGGGGGTACCACGGCATCAGGGACCGTATTGAAGGTCGCAGCAGTAGGGGGGTTGAGAACCACTGCTCTAGGGGGGACCACAGCATCAGGGACCGTATTGAAGGGTCGCAGCAGTAGGAGGGTTGAGAACCACTGCTCTAGGGGGGACCACGGCATCAGGGACCGTATTGAAGGGTCGCAGCAGTAGGAGGGTTGAGAACCACTGCTCTGGGGGGTACCACGGCATCAGGGACCGTATTGAAGGGTCGCAGCAGTAGGAGGGTTGAGAACCACTGCTCTAGGGGGGACCACAGCATCAGGGACCGTATTGAAGGGTCGCAGCAGTAGGAGGGTTGAGAACCACTGCTCTGGGGGGACCACGGCATCAGGGACCGTATTGAAGGGTCGCAGCAGTAGGAGGGTTGAGAACCACTGCTCTGGGGGGTACCACAGCATCAGGGACCGTATTGAAGGGTCGCAGCAGTAGGAGGGTTGAGAACCACTGCTCTGGGGGGTACCACGGCATCAGGGACCGTATTGAAGGGTCGCAGCAGTAGGAGGGTTGAGAACCACTGCTCTGGGGGGTACCACGGCATCAGGGACCGTATTGAAGGGTCGCAGCAGTAGGAGGGTTGAGAACCACTGCTCTAGGGGGGACCACAGCATCAGGGACCGTATTGAAGGGTCGCAGCAGTAGGAGGGTTGAGAACCACTGCTCTGGGGGGTACCACGGCATCAGGGACCGTATTGAAGGGTCGCAGCAGTAGGAGGGTTGAGAACCACTGCTCTAGGGGGGACCACAGCATCAGGGACCGTATTGAAGGGTCGCAGCAGTAGGAGGGTTGAGAACCACTGCTCTGGGGGGTACCACGGCATCAGGGACCGTATTGAAGGGTCGCAGCAGTAGGAGGGTTGAGAACCACTGCTCTGGGGGGTACCACGGCATCAGGGACCGTATTGAAGGGTCGCAGCAGTAGGAGGGTTGAGAACCACTGCTCTAGGGGGGACCACGGCATCAGGGACCGTATTGAAGGGTCGCAGCAGTAGGAGGGTTGAGAACCACTGCTCTAGGGGGGACCACGGCATCAGGGACCGTATTGAAGGGTCGCAGCAGTAGGAGGGTTGAGAGCCACTGCTCTCTCTATACTGAGGTCTTCAACTCTTTGCTTCTGTCTCTCCTTTGTTTGCATTTATCCTGTCTGATAAGCCAATGGGGAGGATGGGCCTGTAGATAGAATGTGATCAGAGGAGGAAGGAAACTCTGAACACTCCCACACTGATAATTTTTGTTTCTGTTACATATGAAAAATTCTGAAGACTTTAAGGTTAAACAGAACCTCAGAGTTGGCAGATTACCCAGCTTCCATTGCCTAAACAGTTGTTCTGTAACCTGTGTATATCAGTTTTAAAGCTAGATACATTTTAAAAAAGTAGATACAATTAATAGATGTATATTGTCACCTATAATGAAAATTACACTTATTATCTATATACAAACAGTATATTTTTCTTAAATATATTTTATCATTTTGTTTTTAATGTGTATATTGTGATTGTACACATTTATAGAGTGCAAAGTGAGACATCTCAATATACACATGATAGACCAGGGTAAATTATCTATATTTTATTTCATTCCAGGCTGTTATTTATCAAATATTTCGTCAGGCTAGTGTCTAAGAAGGTGCAGTATTTTCAGGCAATGAATCACCTCCATTTCAGTCTTCTTTTGAGACTGTAGCTGCTGCTAGCCAAGGGAGGGGGCAGGCTCTGAGGGTCTAAGACACACTAGCCATTCCAGAGGGAAGAAGGAGAAAGCCAGACTTGATGGAAGCATGTTTTCTGAGTGGATGGAGCCTTGCATTAGTAGGTTGTAGGTGTTCATTCAATTCCAGGCAGGAAAAAGTACACACCTAAACATTTGTCAAAATTCCCGAATATCAGAGAAACCCTCATGTTTCTAGATAGGAGAAAAAAAGGACATCAGATAATGAGATCATAGCTGTACAACTGAGAGAGCCAGGAAGTAACCAAAAAAGCCTTGTCCAGTGAGGCATCATTCAGCTGCCAGTGTGAATGACAGAATGAAAGATGACTAAAAACAGGCACACACACAACACATACACACCACACATGAAGAAAGGATTAAAAGTCTCTAACAAAACAGTAAATTATGAGAAAAGAGATTTAAAGATGAAGAGAGTACAAAAGTGAAGGATGAATGAACAATGGGCTGGGATTTACTGTGTGTGTGCTCATACATATACATATTATACATGTGTAATTATACATGTAGAATGATCATGGAAGGGAATGAAGTATTACACATGGATAATGATCATGGAATGAATGAAGATATGCAGTCTACATGTTATATAAAAACTCTTCAGATAGTTGAGACCTAGGGAGAACCTGGGAGTAAAAGTTACAGAATTTCTCAGCAAAACCCAAGATGTAGAGTTAATGGAAGAGGTTTAAGAAAAAACATTCTTTCAGGGAGTAATGGTGCATGCCTTTAATCCCAGTGATCTGGAAGCAGATTTCTGATGGTGGATCTCTGTGAATTCAAAGGCAGCCCAGTCTACATAGTGAGTTCCAGGATAGCCATAGCTACATAGTAAAACCTTAGCTAAAAAAAAAAAAAAAAAGAGAGAGGAGAGAAGAGAGAGAGAGAGAGACAAACCACTAAAAACAGAAAGAAAAAGAAAAGACAACAAAAACCATTCTAGGTGTCTGGCTAAAAGAGCTGATTAACTATTAAGGCCTGGTTTGTGTCTTAACTGTTGAGTCATCTCTCTAGCCCTTCAAGTTATATATCTTCAAGGATATGTATTGTAGTAATTAATATTGGCAGTAAGAAGAACTGGAAACAAGGGAGGTCTTTGACTGGGCTATGCTGTAGTCATACTATGAAATATTGTACAGTCACTTGAAAGTGCAAACCGATTTTATTCCAGTTATTCATTGCCATGTAATAAGATCCTATAACTCACTGTCATAAAATAAAATTTTTTATCATGTTCATAGATTCTGTGTGTCTGGAATTTGGATAATACAGAGTAAGAGTGCAAGCACAGTGGGAGCCATTTGTCTGTTTCCATGGTGACAGAGGCCCTTAAGCATAGTGTTTGTATGTACTGTGTGAAGATGTGTCTCTGTCCTTCAGGTGGGACATCTGGCAGAGAGAGAGAGAGGAACTCTTGGGAATAGGTGTGGGAGATTTGCCACGAGACTCAAGACATGGCGGAAGCTGGAAGGACGAGACATACAAAGCACAGATTTGTGGTTGGAGCTTGAGCATGTCTTCACTTTCTAATGAATACAAAAGCAATAAAGGATTGTGTGTGTGTGGGGGGGGGTGTGGCAGGGGTGGGGGAACACTGACAAAATACAAAAATGCCAGGAGACTGCACGTGGTGGTTCACACTGAGAAGCTGAGGCAGGAGGATCTGGGTCCAAGATAGCTTGAGCTAGTGAGAACCTGTCCCCAGACCAAACCAAATAATGCCTCACCTACTGCTCCAAAAGACAGGGAGGACAGTGTTGGAGGGGATGGGGAGAAGGGAAGAAGAAGTCCTTGTACATCATCAGTGGGATTGTACAGCTGGCCAGTCATTATGGACAACAGTTGTCAGCATCTAGGGAAGATGAAAATATTATTCCCATAGGACCCCCCATCCCTCTTTCTTCTGGGCATATTCCCAAAGCTGATGAGATCACTACTCTGCAAGGACATCTGCACTCCCGTGCTCACTGCAGGGCTGGCTAACACACGGAAACAATCTAAATGTCCAGCAGCAAATGGAAAGGATAAACTGTAAATATACAACTGGAATATTATGCAGGATTCTTAAAAGAGGAGCCCTGTGCCATAACATGGGTGAACCTGGAGGCCATTAGGCTAAGTGAAACAGACCAGACATGGGAAGAAAAACATGGTGCCATCTCAATTATGTGTGGAATTAAAATAGAGGAGGGGGAAGTGAGGTTTACAGAGATAGGGAAAAAACAGTGTTAGCGTGGATGGGGTGGTGGAGGGAAAGGAGAAATACAGACCAAAGGTTACAAACTACGGCAGATGAGCCTTGCAAGCTAATGTGTAGCACGAGTCTGTGGTTAATAGCATTGTACCGTGAACAGAATCGGTGATTAATGTTTTGCTTCATCATATTTCTGTACATATAAAATGTTTGCTATTTTAGAGTAAATAATTAAAATTGTTAATATTAACTTTTGTGCAATTGCCTTTACTTTTGCAATGAGGATTAAATAGTTTATTTAAATAGTGTGTGTGTGTGTGTGTGTGTGTGTGTGTGTGTGTGTGTGATGTATATGTGGATAGGTGCACTCAGAAGACAGCTTCGTGGGATTAGTTCTCTCTTTCCACCTTTACATCATTTCTGGGTACCAAACTCAGGTCATCAGGCTTGTGTGGTGAGGGTTTTACCTGCTGAGCCACCTCACATCTCACTAGCCCTACATGGTCTTTTCTGTTGTGTGTAAAAGTGGATATTGGTTACAAATTTCCTCTTTTGGGTGTGGGGGTAGGAGGAGAGTTTCTCTGTGTAGCCCTGGCTGTCCTGGAACTCACTCTGAAGACCAGGCTGGCCTCGAACTCAAAGATCTGCCTGGTTCTGCCTCCTTAGTGCTGGAATTAAAGGCGTAGGCTACCACCGCCTGGCACAAACCTTCTCTTTAATATATACCACAGTGTCATTTGTTTATTGCTGGAAAACCATGCTGACTAAGTTCTCATCATTGATAATGTGATGAAAATCTGTCATTATTTCCACGACTGATTCTTAGGTTCCTTTTTTTATTTCTATGTCCCTTTCTCTGTTTGGATCATTGTTCAGCATCTAAGCAAGGAGAAAGTGTCGTTCTGAAAAACATTTCCCAGGTGAATCTGAAAAGCATGGCTCTCTTTCCTCTGACTCTGGTTAAGGACAGAAGGATTCATCAATGAATCACTGTGGCGACTGGCCCAAGACACAGGAGGGGACCATCTGTTAGCATTCTGTTAAACTCCACCTCCAGAGTTACCTGGCAACAGCTAGGTATGCTCCTCCCCGAAGCTACCTGGCAACGGCCAGGTAGCCCTGCCCACTATTATAAGAGGGGCTGTCTGGCCCCTCCTCTCTCTCTTGCTCTCTTGCCCCTTGACCGCTCGCCTGCAGGTTCCTGTCTCCCCTTCCCTTTCCCTCTCCCCTCCCCTCTCCACGTGGTCATGGCCCGCTACCTCTCTCTGCTCTCCCCCTGCCCTAAATAAATACTCCATTCGTGGACCCCTCTGCCCTGGCGTCTTCTGTTCCAAGCAGCTGCGTGATTTTTAACAAGACCATCTAAAGGCTTGAGTAATGAAGACTTCTACTTTTTTTCCCTTGGAGTGAAAAATTTCAAGTTCCGTGTGCTGGGCTTGCATCTAAAATCCTCAGCCAGTGCAGATGCTACATGGTGTTGCTACAGCAGGCTGCGTGGCAGGCGGGTCCTCGCCTCTGCCTCCCAGAACTTTTCTTCTGTCTACTGAGGAGGAGGGCATCTGGGTGGTACTAGCTAGTGCTCAGTGTTGTGAGCCTTACTTCTTAGGCAGGTTAGATATAGGACACAAACCAGTGGGGGCTTTAAGGAGATGCAGGAAAAGGCTGAGCAGAGCAAGGGAAGGGAAGGGGGCTGACAAGCTGTAGGGGATCCTTTGTTGCTTTGTTTTGTAAGACTTCTTATTCAATGCAAGCAAGGCTCATTGTGGGAATATATTCTCCCTGTCCCTGTCCCTGTCCCTGTCCCTGTCCCTCTCCCTGTCCCTGTCCCTTCCCTGTCCCTCTCCTGTCCCTCTCCCTCTCCCTTTCTTTCTTTCTCTCTCTCTCCCTCTCGTCTCTGTCTCCCTCTCTGTCTCCCTCTCCTTCTCTGTGTCCCTCTTCCCCTCTGTCTCCCCCTCCTTCTCCCTTCCCCTTCCTCTTCCCCTCTCCCTCTTTCCCTCCCTCTCCCTCTCTCCTCCCCCCCTCCCTCTCCCTCTCCCTTCTCTCCCCTCCCCTCCCCCCCCCCTCACCCCTCCCTCTCTCTTGTGTTTGTGTGCCAGAGAACAACCTCTAATATCATTCCTCAGATACTTGTCCACCTTGGTTTTTGTTTGTTTTATTATGAGACAGGGTTTCTCACTAGCTTGCCAGGTAGGCTAGACTGGCTGGCCAGTGATCCCCACCCCCACCCCCACCCCTGCCTCCGTCTCTGCCTCCCGAGCATTGAGATTACAAGCAAACACCATAATGCCTGGCTTTTGTTGTTCTTTGTTTAATTTTTGAAACAGGATCTGATTATTTCACCCTGGCTATACTGAAACTCACTGTATAGCTCAGGATAGCCCTCAAGCTCACAGAGATCCTTCCATCTGCCTGTGCCTTCTGAGTACTGGGATTAAAGGTGTGTGACACTGTGCCAGGCCCTTGCTTTTGTACATAGGTTCTGAATATCAAATTCAGATCTTTGTGCTTGTGTGGTAGGCAGTTTACTACAGGACTATCTCCTCAGCTTTATGTGCTGAGCAAGTGCTTGTACTTTCTAGCACTGAGTTCTCATTGCAAAGGCAAGGGCAGGGTTCTCTTGTCTCTCGTTGCCTCTGGCGTCTCATGCAAGAGGTTTATGATGAGAGAACAGTTCTACTGCAAAAGCCTTACATGGTGTTGGTGTTTGCTAGGATCAATTTGTCCTTTGAAACTCAAATTAAATTGCCTCAAATAAACATGTTTACAATGAAATAGGAGGAAAGGAAAAGAAAAAAAATGAAGTATTTAACTTATAAAATGTTTAACTTATAAATAACTTATAAAAGAACGTACAAAGCAACGTGGAGGTGAACTCTTTGTTGAGAAATATGTACAACTGTTGGACCTGCTAGCAAGCCTGTAATCTCAGCTACTCAGGAGACTGAGGCAGGAGGATCACCATGCTGAGACCTGGGCTGTGTAATGAATTTAATCCAGCCTGGATAAACGTTGGGAGACTCTGACAAGAAGATCCAAAAAACAAACAGGCAAATAAAGAAAAACTGAAAAAAAAAAAGTGTATTTCAAAACAAAACCAAAAAACCTTAAAAGCCCAAAGCTTCCAGCTTTCTGTACTAGAAAGGTCCAACCCTCTGGAAGAGCTTGAAGAACTATGAGTGGGATCTGTGGTTCTGAGGACAGCACATGCTTTTTGATGAGTTTCAATGATCGTTACCATGGCAAGTTTTCTCAGTGTGGGAACCATGAGCCTGTGCTAATGTGCTCCCAAGGACCAAGCTCTTAGGGTCATAAAGTCACCCAAGGCTAACCTGCAGGGGTCAATCGGGGCTCCCTGAGGCCGCTCCAGAGCTGAGCCCCTTGCCTTCTAACAGGTACAGCAGATTTGTGTGGTCTGGGACCAGGTCACTGCTTGGGAGCTGCAATACTGGCAAGGTTCATGATGAAAACCCAGAATCCTTTGCTTCTTTTCGATCTTCTATTTGCTTCTAGTCTGTTGAGTGTCTGCAGCTGGCACTTTGGTTTGATTTCCTGTATGGTACTCTGCCCTTCTTGTTTGTGACCTTCAGTCTGTCTTCAGTTGGGGAGTTTCATTTCTATCAAGTTGAGCAGGTGATAGAAAGATTAAGATCATTTGTAAGGGCTCTGTACATGAGTGAGGGACTTAAATACAAAAGCATCTTGGAAAACTGTCATTAAAATCACCAAAATAGTGGCCAAAACAGTAGCTACCATTTATTGAAATATTGAGTTGCACAGACAGTGGCTGGTTTATACTAATTCATTAATCCTCTAAATAACATATCAGATAGCCCATTTACCAGTTAAGGAAACCAAAGGCATATAAATAAAAATCAGCTTCCTTGAGGCTTCTACAGAAATATGTCTCATGCTCAATTCTATTCAAATGTTACACTGTTTTTACAAGTGTAATGCTTCACAAAGCTAAAACGTGAGTTGACATCAAGGGAGACCAGGTAAACGACTTCACCTTTCCCATCCTGGGATACATGCAGCTCAAAAGATGTGGCTATTCAGTTTTCCAGAACTAGATAGATATCTGCACTGTGGCACTTGGTTAAAATAAAATAAAACTAAACTGCAAAACAATGTGTGTTGTCTGACTCTCTTTCTGAAATAAAGAAAACACAGTATGCAAAAACAGATGTGGCAAGAGCCGTGGGGAGCTGTTCTCTTACGTGTGTGATTGTGGCTCTCACTTCATGAGCCAAGGTCCTTGTTCAGACTTGACCACTAAAGGAGGATGGTAGGAAGAGGAGAACACTTGTCCTCATTGGAGACACTCCTGTCAGTTGCTTGGTGGAGCGTTGCTAGGCGGTGGAGGGGTGGATGGGGGAGGGGGTGGAGCATATCCCTTCTATAATTCCAGATCTGTGCCACATCATAGTTCCATCCTGAGCTCCGAGCATGTGGTTAAAAATGATGTTCTATGGCTCAGGAAAGGGAGTTAAACTGTGTACAAGAGGTGAGTAATTTCCTCTCAAATTGCACATTTGATGGGGCATTGTTTTGCTGATATGATTGTTTTTACTTCTGCTCATCTGTCTACTGGGTGTCTAATATTCACAATTAAAAATAGAGAAGCATGGCTGGTACTTACAGCAGTCTTTATGACACCACAGTGTTGGGAACAGCCTTTCACCCTGTGGTCTAGGCCTCCTTGGCTGTCCCATCAGACCTCTTGGACACTGGGCTTTTGTCAGGGTCCTCGAGTTCCTACCAGCATGTTATTGGCTCATGGTCTTGCACGATTCATCAAGTCAACCTTTGGCATCTAAGTAGTTTGTAGACAGAATAAAGCCAACAGTGCCCTTGCTCGGCTTTCAGGACTTCCTGTTCCTACAGGGATTGTCCTTGGCTCACTTTCCTTTGCTCTCGCCATCCTGAGAAGGGCAGGCCATCTGTGTGGTGGGTGCTTTCCTGAACCGTCTCTTCTCAATATCGCTGCCATATTAATATTTGGTAGGGAAACTGGGTCATCATTTCTTTCGCCTTCATCTCCTTCATCTCCTCTTCATCACCGCATTTGAGGTCTTCCAACATGGTCTCTGTGGTCACGGTGTGTTTGCTTGTATCATTAACTGTCTCTCCCACAGGACTCAGCAGCTTACTCAAAGGCGTGGCTCTTGGTTTCAAGAAGATGGAATGCTGGAAGCTGATGGGAGCAGACTAGTGTCCACACAAGAGAAAGGCAAAGGATAGCTGCTGTTAGACTGATTTTGAGTTGATACATAAAATATTAAATGTGCATATTAATAGAGAACCGTGCAACACATCAGCACATGCACACACTATGCTAAATATGCTCGCCAAGAATGTATTATCTCTTTATAATGAAAATGTTAAAACTCATTACTGCTTGCTTTTTGAATCTTGTTCTAAAGGCGAGGCCTTTTAGCTGTGCCAAGAACCTGCACAGAGGCAAGAAAAAATGTGTTCGAAGTGGAAGTGACTGCCAGGACAGGCTGGGGGAGGACTGAGCTAAGAACACAGGCTGAGAAGGTTGGCATTGTCTTGTAGTTAGGAGGGAGCAAAACATTTTCTTTTATTTGATACAAATTCTTCCAGGGGTTTAAACAGGCATTTCTGTTTGTCGGAGTGACTTTATTGTAAACATATGTGCACATGCGTATTTTTGTTCTGTTGTTTTAGATAGGATCTCATTCTGTAGCCCAGATTGGCCAAGAATTCACTAGATAGCCTAGAATAGTCATGAACTTGTGGTGATCCTCCTGCCTCAGCCTTCCTAAGTGCTAGAATTATAGACAGGAGCCATCATGCCCAGTTATTTGATACTTTTCAATGTAGAAAGAATGTAGCCTATGTGGCCCACCATTTAGAAAATGGGGGGATGGATGAGATAGGTAATCGGCAGTCAATCCTATCTCCTTAAATAGTTTCCTTAGTGGTTTCTCAAATGTTCTGAACACCTTGTAGTTGCAGGAAAACTCAGTCTTAGTCCTGCCTCCTTTACTGCTGTCTCTTCCCTACCATCTCACTTCCCGAGTAACTCTTATAAGGCCCATGCTTTTCTTAACTACCCTGATAGTTATTATTATTTATTACTGTTATCTGTGGTGCTAAGAACCAAATTCTGGGGCCTTGAACATGTTAGGCAAGCTCTGTACTACTGAGCTGGACTAACTGTACCTCTCATCTTGATATTATTTTTAAATGCTCATACGTGGGCTGGAGATTTAGTTGGTAGTTGCCTAATATGCATAAAGTCCTGGGACTGATCTTCAACACTTGATAAAACCAAATGGATGGCACATGAATGTTATCCAGGTACTAAGTGGGTAGAAGCAGGAGAATCAGAAGTTTAAGACCATCCTTGGCTATGAGCTCAAGGCCAGCCTAGGTTGTGTGAGACCTTAACTCAAAACAACAACCAAACCTTCCTGTACAACAACCCAGTATCTACACTGTTGGTTATTTAGCTTGGCATTTGCCTAAATTCTTATTATTTTTAAAAATTTATTTATTTATTCTATGTATATGAGTACACTGTTGCTGTCTTCAGACACACCAGAAGAGGGCATCAGATCCCATTACAGATGGTTGTGAGCCACCATGTGGTTGCTGGGAATTGAACCTCTGGAAAAGCAGTCCATGCTCTTAACCTCTGAGCCATCTCTCCAGCCCTGTCTTTATATTTTATAAGATATTAGTAGCATCAACTTCAAATGTTTCTTATTTGATACTGTTTTTTTTTCTATTTTAATTACATCACTAACAGGCCTTCAGTTTCAGTAATGAGAACAAAGAAACGTGGCTTATATAATCTAGCCATTTCATCTTTTCACAGATGGAAAGCATAAGAGGTGATGCACAGATCAGCAAGGCCAGGCTTCTGCTGGTCTCTGCTGGACTCTTGTCTTTCCAGCCCTTGGTTCTCCACATCTAATTTAGCCCTCAAAGCAAGAAAAAAAAAAAAAAAATGGCAGGGCCCCTGCACATACTTCCTGGTTCTGCTGCTTAGGAAGAAAGCAAGATTTCCCTCCACATTTTTATTGACTTGAACTGGTGACATGGACACTCTTAGCTGCAAGGGAGGCAGGGAAGCCAAGAAGTAGAAGATTCTTTTTTATCATCTTTGACCGGACAGCATGAGTCACATCCTGGTATGGGACATTTTGCACTTTTCTTTTCCAAATAGAGTTTGTTTTAGCAAGAAAAATAATAAATGGCTCCTGGGCATAGCCAGGAAAATTAGAAATGACAGGTGCTATTTTGTGGTAAGCGTCAAGACAATGCAGAGAGAATGAGAACTATAGAAGTGGGGTTTTTTGATGTGTGTTTTTTTGGCATCAAGTTCTCAAAACCTACTCTTTATGCTACTTGGACCAGAATGGAAAAATACACTTAAAATACTACACTGTGCTTATTGGACAGTGTGTGTGTATGTGTGTGTGTTGTTGTTGTGTGTATATATATAGTAATATATATATATGTAATTGTTATATATATATATAACAATGAAACCACACCTGCCTTAAAAAAATTTCCAGGTTGTGGGGACAGGGGACACCTCACAAAACACCCCCCCCAAAAAAAGAAGTGAAATAAAACACACCAGATAATCTAATCAGAGAAGAGACTGAAGTAGACAGACTTGAACGTTTATCTTTCTTGTTACAGAGTTTGTTCTCACTGATTTACTAAAAATGTGCAAAGACCAAAAAAAAAAACTAAAGAAAAAAATGAAAGGAATTATCTGTAATGTTGCCATTCAGTTACCTACTACTGTTCTGTATAATTACTCTTAGACTTTAGACATTGTTTTTTCATAAAGAACTGAGATTGAGGGCTGGAGAGATGGCTCAACAGTTAAGAGCATACGCTGTTCTTCTAAGACTGAAAATGATTCCACTTGAGTGGGGTCTAAAGCCTCTGTGGGCACACACATGTATGTGACATACAGTTGCGTGTACATACAGTCGCACACATGCATGCACACTCATGTGCACACACACATCAAAATAATTCTTTAAAAGTTGTATTTTACTGAACATATAGCTTCATAACTCTCCTTTATTCTAGTACTCTATGACCTCTGTTGATGAGGTCAAAGGTCAGTTTGCATCTCTCTTGTCCATTCAGCATGACCTCTAAAGGAGCTAATTTGGAAAAGTTGTTTGGTTTGGGGGAGGCTAACTTGATAGGAGTTAAGAGATCCCAGTGTTCCTCTCTCTGGCTGTGTGATCTTGTGTAAGTTGCTCAGCCTCTCTGAGTTTCTAATTTTTGATTTAAAAAATAAAATACAGATGATGCTAATGGTTTTGATGTTTTATCTAATCTTGCGAGGTGGTTGATTCTGGTAATATTTATAGAAGTGAACTATAAATTGAAAAATAAAGATTTTTAACTAAACTAAATAAAGCTTAGAAATGTTCATGTAATCCTTTCAAAGTACTTTTAAGAAGCTTAAAATTTTATAATTAAAAGATGAAAAGACAGGAATTAGCCAAAAATTACTATATTTTGGATGATGAACATCATAATGATAGGTTGTTCAATTGGTAAAAAACTGCTTTGCTTTTCATACACATTTAGAAATGAAAAGTCTTATTTGGAAAAAGTATTTTAATAAAAAGTTGTATGCAGTAAAAGAAATAAAAATGAACGGATATTTCTGACTTTACTTGAAATTTTAAATGCAATTTAGACAGAAAGTGCCCATTTATGAGAGTTACAAGAAGACTTCTTTTTCTTCTAAATGATAAAATGCACAGTCATAAAAACTTAGGCAGTAATAATAATGATAAGATGTGGGTTTGATTTGAAGCCCTATCTCGAACATCGTTGGCTGCACCTGCCACAAACATGTTTTCTTTTAATGAGCATCAAGCATTTCCCACTACCGCTTTCTTTCTGAGCTCAGACACTGAATTAATTTTCCGGAAACCCCACTCTCTTGTTTCTGAATGCTTCTTCATCTTCCCAGAAGAAGATAAAATTGGTAGAGAGCCCAGATTTGTCCAGCTGTGACTCCCATTTTAAGGGATAGCTGAGACAGGATTTCTAATAGGTTTAATCCCCAACCTCTGGAGTTTCCCACTGAGGGAGGGTCTGCCTGGGAGAAGCAATTCACATCTGGTTGGAATCATGTAACCGTGACTCTAGAGAGGCTGAATGACGGGAAGATGACTTTGCTGTGCTCCGCTATGGTTCAGCGATTTTCCTCTGAGACTCAGTGGCTATAAAAATCACCAGTTGTTACACAAAACATGTTGCAAAATAAAGCAATGCTAAGGGTTTCTAGAAGAAACTTAGGTAGATTTGCTCATGCGGTTGCAAACAGAGTTTAGCTGGCATTTGTTCATGAGCAGCACATGGTGTGCACACTGTCACTAAGAGTCTGTGACTTACTGAGGGGACACTGTCATCTTGGGAGTAGGCAATAGCAGGAAAGACTGGAGAGTAATACTTTCCAGAAGAAAGTGAAGGCCAGTGCTCTAAGGGACTTGCTCACCGAGCCCTTGAGTGTCCCCAGAAATGATGTCAGTTGGATGATATGAGACTTTGTTTTACCTGTTTACGTATTTCATCTGCAGGCTGAATTGCAATTGATAAATAAGTACAGATATTCTGCTGCGTATTGCTTTCCTCAGAGGTTCTATCAGCTAGGAAGAGGATAGGATTTACACTCTTACCAAAATGGCTCAACATGTATCATTTATAAGGAACAAGTTCTAGGACATAAAGTTAATTAGGGGTGAAGGAAGATAGCTCAGTGATTGAGTGTTTGCACAAGGCCTTGGTTTAGACACCCCGTGCCAAATTTTAAGAAGCAAATTGATTTTTTTTTTCTTTTTTTGAAGTGTGTAGTTAGGTTGATCTGAATTCAGTTTTCTGAAGCTCTGGACAAACTGTTCTAGATTCACCAGCAAGTCAGACAGAAACTTTTCTCTGAAGCAAACAGAGCTGAAGGAGCCAGCTGCTTGCCCAGGCGATAACAACCGTTCTAATTCAGTGAGTGGAATCTACAAAGAAAAACAAAGCCTAAATTTATACAACGGCCTAAAACTAAGTATATTCTGGATATTTGTATAAAAGGTTTTTTTTGGTCTGGTACATGTAATTAACATACTATGGTTCAGCCATGTAATGTAGTGATACATTCCTTTAATCTCACCTCTTGGGAGGTGGAGGCAGGAGGATCACTGAGTTTGAGGATAGTTTTATCTACATATCAATTCCAGGATAACCAGAACCACACAATAGAGAGACCCTGTCTCAAACAAACAAATAAATGTAAACAAAACAAATAAAAATACTGCTGGTCGTTTTATTTTCAACTCAGAATGTGTTCTGATTTCTTTGTCTCTTAGTTTACAAATAAAAGACGTTTATGCAGAGATTTCTCTTCTTGAAGGTTACATGTGTAAGAAAGGGAATACACATTTTTACTTAAGTGATACGATATTTATCATTTAAATTGAGCATGTGGGCATTTCTCTTATTTAAGATTTATTTGTATATTTTTTTATTTATGTGTGTGTGTGTTGTGCATGACTGAAGAGGCCAGAGGAGGGTGTCATATCCTCTGGAGCTGTAGTTACAGGTGATTGTGAGCTGCCTGATAACCCCTGGTGCTGGGAATTGAACTTGGGTCCTCTGAAGACCAGAAAGTGCTCTTAACCAGGGAGCCATCTCTGTAGCCCATAGCTAGTGGATATTTCTAGGATAAGAAGTTAACTGGGGCCAGGAGATTGATATAAAACACATTTCTTCACTTAAGAGCTTGGTCAGATCATGAGCTGTCAGTTCATTATAGAAAAAGTAGTCCAAAGTAGAAAAAAAAAATTATCTACGTTGTGTGACATTTATAAGGCAGTGACATGCCTTATGCATGAATGAAGGCACATCTGTAAGCTTCCAGAACTTTTTCAAGAAAATGACAGCCATTTTCACACATGGTTCACACTGAAGCAAAACTACTTGGTTGAGGGTGAAACTCCTCTTGCTTAGTTGTACAGTGACAATAACTCATAAAAATAGTTCCTAAAAATGAGGGTGTCTGAAAGCCACGCCTGTGTGCTCACACAGGAAGTGAGAGGGAAAAGAGAGAGGAGGCAGAGAGGGAAAAGGGGCAGAGAAGCAAGAGAAAGAGAGGGAGAGAGGAAGAGAGGGGAGAGAGAGGGGAAGAGGGCAAAGAGTGGGGGAGGGAAGGAGGGAGAGAGGTAGAGAGAGAAAGGGAGAGAGAGAAAGAGGGAGGAGAGAGAAAACTAAAAGAGCAAGGAAAAGAGAGAGAAAATGGAAACTCTCCCTCTCAGTGATGAGAACAGTGGTTCTTCATTACTGAGACAGGTCCTTATTGCATAGCCACGATGGCTTCAGTTTCTCCATCCTCCTCACTCAGCATCTCTAGTTTTGGGATCACAGGCACGATGCAAGCATATTAACAGTAGTTTTTAAAGTGTAAAATTGATCCCTACAAGCCATTTTGAACTCAGGATAAGACACGTTTCAGGGATTGAGGTACTCTGTCTGATGTGGGAGAATTAACAATATTTAAAGGATATGACTGTACCCTGTAGTCAAGTGTATCACAGACTGTAGCCAGATTCAATGGCTCTCACTGTGAAACAAACAAAGAGGTCCTCTGGGGTCAGGCTGGGCCATCTTGTCTTTGTGACCCTAAGCTAGATACTTAAACTCTCCTGTTCCTCAGTTTCTTCCTTTGTAAACCCAGATAACACTGATACGTTATGTCTTTGTAACTGTTGGGGTGATTAGTAGGAAAACTCATAGAAAGTGCAGGCTAACATGTACAGGTTAGGTGCTCAGCAAACAGTTCAGCAGTGGCCACTGATACTATTCTGCAAGACATACTGGCAAGCTGAAGAAGAAAACAGCCTTGTGACAGAGGCTGGGACTTGCTCACCAGGTGCACGAGCCATTGTCTAAATGAAAGCCAGCAGTCTGTTCATGGAAAAAGACCAGGATTTGGAGAAGATATACAAAAGAGGCTCAGAAATAAATGTGAACAGTGTAAGTTGAAAGGAGGCCTGGGTAGGGTGAAAATAAGCTGAGTTCCCTGCTGTGGGGGCAGGGCTGCCATACACAGCTGAGGGGTCAGAGGACCTAGCAGAAGAAGCTGGTTCCTGTTGGCACATGGAAGGCCAGGACACAGCAGTGAATTACCATTAAGGGATTGATACTAATGTCAAAGATCTGTGTAAACAAAAAAGGCACAAGATGGCTCCAAAAAGACTTTATCTTCTTCCCCACAGGGGAAGCATCCCCGCCTCCCCCACCTCCCCTGCCTCCCCCACCTCCCCTGCCTCCCCCCCTCCCCTGCTCCCACTCCAGCTTCCTCTCCGTTGCTTTCTTTTTTTCTTCCCAGTAGCAGTCAGCACACTGTAGCATAAAGATCATTGAATTACACATATATATGACTGACTGTCTCTATAGGCAAACCGCAGAAGACCAAGTTGGTTTTTTTTCCTTTGTTAGTAAATGCTGCCTTCCTAGTGCCTAGCATAGTGTCTATAAATAGTAATACAAAATGTTCAATAAATATTCACCCAGTCAAAGAGAACAATATTCTAAGTGTTCACAGTGCAATGACATCAGGAGATATTCTTGAAATTCCATGATGCTCATATTATGTACAAGAGATTGTGTCATTGCATTAGTAAGTTAATTTGAAAGTTTCTGGGCCCTTTTAGCCCATGGACAGTGAATATACAACATGCATTTTTGTTTGTGATGTATAGGCCTCTGTGAATTTATCCTCACCAAAATTTCTCCAGTCCTACAAGTCAACAGTTGTTATTTAAGGTGGGTAAAGGTGATCGTGGAAGGACTCCAGGAGGCAAAAAAAACCCAAAAACAAAACCCTCAAACGAGTGACTGAAACAGCACCCACGGAGTGTATAGCCACCAATTCCAAGCACTGTATAGGTTTAATTAATTAATTGTTATGAGATGGGTCTCACTGTGTAAACAGGGTCCTTAGACTGCTGAAATTCTCACATCAACCTTCTTCTTGCTGGGATCTGTAGATTGTAGGCCTTGGCCACTGCACCAGACTAGACTTTTTTTTTTTTTTTCAGGTTTTTAATACAGTCTGTCCAGGCTAGATAGTAATCTACCTCTTTTGCTGATGGGACGGTCAGGTCCTTGTTCTTAGTCAGAAGTGGAGTTGAGTTTTAAAATATGTCTGGTTCGAACCCAAACTTACCCTTTCTCCACACTTCCAAACTGCCCTGTGCTTGCTCCAGGCTGCTCCCTCCAGAACATTCATCAGTCACTCTGAGATCAAAGCATGTGAGCGGTCTCCCTGCTCTGCCCGACAACCAAACAACCACGTTTGCACTCCGTGCTCTGAGCAGATGTGCTGGGTTACAGTTACCCTGTGATGTCTGTGCCCAAACTGAAGATCCCTATCAAGGCAGTGCGTTCTGTCGGAGCGTGGGAAGAGGCAGAGGAGGCCGCCTCCTCCTGTACAGACTGGCTGCACTGGAGCCTGTGGCCTGCAGTTTGCAGTCGCTCCTTAGGTGTTCACACACCGGACCCCAAAATGCTGCTCTCACCCCCTTCGCATTTCGGTTTGTCTTGTGTGGATTTGTTCTCAGGGCCTGCAGAGCCCCTTCTTTAAAGATGTCACCAGGGGAGCCCAGTTTTTGCTTCATAGACGGGATTTGATTTTCTCAGTCCTGTGCTGCAAATAGCCGCGAGTGAGGTGGTGAACAGTGGTCTGTTCTGTGTAGAGAACGGCTTGTGTGCTTTTTTTTTTTTTTTATCATGTTGCCCTGAAGGATTTTGTAAGGGCTCAGAAACCGCCTGATTAATATCTACCACGTGGGGAGAGCACATCTGGGGCCGCTTTGGGAGTGGTCTTTTGACTACATAGGCTCTGACAGTCGAGCAGAACAAGCTGAACCCTGACCGTCACCTTCTGCAACTAGACGGCAGTGCCATGAAGGGTGGCCTGCAATCAGAAGAATCACGGTGCAAGTATTTGCCTGATTGACGGAGATGCGTGAGCCAAACGGACTGAAGTGAAAACAGCGGCTGAGAATCGCAGGAACGAGAAAGCTATGCTACTGTTAAGCCAGAATCTTAGTGTAAAAGCAGCAGATGAGATAGTGAGGGTGGGGGATGGGGGTTGGGGAGTGGGGATGATGGTTTTATGGTCATGTCTATTAGGGGGAAGCGAGACAGTGTTTGAAGTGATACTCTTATCTGGTCAGGCAGTCCGTGCCTTGTAATGTATTAGAAACTGCAAAGAGGAAATAATTTGTGAGATTTCTAAGGTTTTTTTTTTTTTTTTTTTTTTTTTTTTGGAATTTTAAAGAGCATTTTATGCGAGTGTAATTTTACATTGAAAATGACATGTCATATATAATTAAGATCTTTTCTCTTAAGCAGAGCCAACACTTTATAATCCTTATCATAAAAATCTCCCAACCAGAAGGAATTTCGTCTAAATACGATGACTTGTAACGACGTGGAGAGTCCAGTTAGGACAATTGCAGTCCGACTAATCCCCTGACGGAAACAAGCATTAAAACAAGATTCAGTGCACCACCCCTACCTTCAGAGACCTGCTCAGGCAGCACTTCACTTGAGTTAGCGTCAACAAGCACTCCCCACTGAACCAAAATAATTTTACAGAGTAAACCAACCTGAACCCTTGGAGCTCTCAGAGACTGAATCACCAACCGTGGAGCATACCTAGTCTACACAGATCTACCTCCATGGGCTGGACCTAGGCCTCCCTGCACATATGTTGTAAATGTGCAGCTTGGTTTTCATGCAGGTCTCAAACATCTGGAGTGGGGGCTATCCCAAAACATGCAGCCTGTATATGGAGTATGGTCTTCTAGCTGGGTGCCTCATCTGGCCTCAATGGGAGAGGAAGCACCCAGCCTCTCAGAGACTTAAAGTGGCAGGGTGGGGATACAGGAGGAGGGGGTACTCAGAAAACAAGAGATGGGGAAGGATTGCGGGAGGGGGTGACTGGGACGGGTTATAAAATGAATAAGCAAAAAAATAAAATTAAAAAAGGAAAAAAAAAAAAAAAAGAAAAGAGGTATCATACAAACTGAGGAGAAACACCTCAGTAGACAACACCTGTCTGAAGGCTTCCAAAATTTACTGCTCATCCCAAACTGTGGTTGTTATACAAGAGGCCTCTCGACAACAGCTGGCAGAGAGCTGACATAAGACCACACTAGGTCTGAGTGCAGAATACAGAGTCACATGCCATATTATTCAAAAAAAAAAAAAAGAAACTCTGGATGGAAAACTACCAAGACTTCCTTTGACCCTACCAGAGGCTACTTAAAACCAATTGAAGGTGTTTTTGAGAAAGCCTTTGACTTTTTTTTTTTTTTTTTTTTTGACAGGGGCTCATGTATCTCAGGCTGGTTGTGAACTCACTGTATGGTGGAGGATGGCTTTGCAATGTTTCTGTTTAAATTAACGACTTTATTTTTACAGCCAGTTTGTTTGGCACGTGTGTGTGGTGGTGGGTGTGTGTATGGGTCTCCTTTTACTGTGTAGGTTTCAGGGATCAAATGGAGGCGTCAGCCTTGGGAGCGGGTGTCTTTACCTACTCAGCCATTTCACTGGCCCAAGTCCTTGCCTCTTCACCATACCCTTGATGATATTTGCCTCAGAATCTCAGGGGAGAGATGCTTGAAGCTAAGACAATGGACTACTGGCCTTGTCTTACTGACTGTCCCTCCTTCCCCACAGAGGCCCAGCTCTGTCTGAAGTGAAAGATTTCCTTCTTGCCTGCCATTTGGAGCCACCAGCGTTTCCCTACATCTCTCCCCAGGGTGGACTAAAGTATGAGAAGTCATATCCAGAGAGGATAGCTATATGTGTGCGCGTGTCTGTCCTGTTTTAAATGTAAGGTATTGGGCACCTTCTTTCCTTACCAGTCCCATTTAACTCTGTTAAAAGAACAGAGAGAGAGACAGACAGAGAGAGAGAGAGAGAGAGAGAGAGAGAGAGAGAGAGAGAGAGAGAGAGAGAGGCATTCTTCCAGTCAGTGAGAGCAGGCCTCTCAGATAGGAAGCATGGTCAGCCAGGGAAGGGAAAGAGGAACCTTGCAGCCAGATGAAGGAACCTTCTCAGTTCCTTCCAGGCTGGGCAGGAGTACTAGGGCTTGGAACACACTCAACCCAGCCTGACCTGGGAACGTGGCCACAAGTGTGCACACCATACGCAAAGGACGAAGCCTAGAGCATCTAGATCTTGCTGTGGCAGAAGCACCTGAAAGAGGAGGTTTGGTCCATGACGGCAGCTGCCTTTGTCCACTTTCTTCCCAAGAGGAGGCACAGCTCACTGATACCCTGAGAAAAACCACTCCCCCCCCATTCCCCTAGCCCCATAGGTAGATCATTTTGAACTCTTAAGCTTTCAAGTACCAAAGCTTTCAGAAACCCGGTGAGAAAAACCGTTGGTGATGCCTTTCTCAAAGTACAGTTGACTTCAGTCTTCATTTGGATTGAACTAGCCCTGGTGAAACACGCAGGGTATGTCATTGCCCTGTCACACCTGTCCCTAGGGTCACAAACCTTGCTGCTGGCCGCTTAAGGATGGCGATTTCCTTCCTCCCTGTGGTAATCCAGAGGCAAAGTGTCTGTGTCGTCTCAGCCCCCAGGAGCCAGAGGACCCACCGTCCCAAGCTAGGTAACTAGTGTTGCTTATTTGCTTTTGTGTTTGGGGAAACAGCACCCCTCTGTAGCCCAGGCTGACCTTGAATTGTTGGTGACTCCCCTGCCTCAGCATCTTGAGTGCTAGGATTACAGTATTGAGCATGGTTTTATGTGCACATCTTTACCCAGTGCGTGCTGAGGTTTCTATGTCTGTTTCTCTGCTTCCAGAACACTTAGAACCACATGGCAGACACTTCCCTTGTTAACCCCACTCTTGTTTAAACTTAATTTCTGTGTTCACTTTTTCTTGACCCCACTTCAACATACATACACTTCTTTATCTTCTTTATTGAATTTTAAAACAGTCTTGCAAGCCAGACTGGCCTTCAAATGCTCTGTGTACCCCAAGATGGCTTTGAACCCCATCCTCCTACTTCACCCTCCTGAGAGATTTCTTGTTTTTAACTGGTTTCATCTGGCAAAGATGTTTGTGTTTGTAGCAGCTGCCCTCACCCTTAGAAACACAAACTCAGAGGCAAAGGAAGAAGTTAGCCAACAAATCATTTGTGTTTTCCTACCTAATAATATTCCAGTGGTAATCAAGCTTCTCACAGGAAATTTTCTGGAGACAGACTGTGTGTCCGTTAGAGACTAAGTTCCTACTTTACTAGGAAGTGGCTATTGGGGTGCCTCGAAGAGATGTCTGTGTGTCCATCTGTAAGCCTGATCTTTGTCTCCTTTCTTCTGTCCATACCATGCCTCAGGTACATTGACTGACCGACCTCCCCCCTCCCCCTCTCTCTTTCTTCCTGACAGGGTTTCTCGGTGTAGCCCTGGCTGTCCTGGAGCTCACTCTGTAGACCAGGCTGGCCTCGAACTCAGAGATGTGCCTGCCTCTGCTGGGATTAGAGACGTGTGCCATTTGATCCTATTTAAAGTACCTACTGCCTAGGCGGCTAGTAGGTACTTTTAACCTTTTACTTCTCCAATCTCATGTCTGCCTTAAGCTTAGTCTTTCTGCTGTTTGCCTATTTGGCACTCTCTTCCCCTCCCTGGCCCGCCTCTTTCTTATCCATGACAGCTGTAGTTGCATTTCTAAAAATAAAAAATAAAAAATTCAAGGGTGGGTATTAAAAATAATGAGATCTTTGCAGGTGGCATCCTGGTACTGTTAACTTAAAAACAACAACAAAATCAATGCCTCAAGCGTTCTAATTTTCTCTCAGAGCTGTGTTACGGTTTCAGACTTTATCTTATGTGTGAGCAGCTCACACTGCCTCTAGGGTATCTTGCTCTCTGGTTTGATTGCTCTGATTCCTTTGTAATAGTTGCTATACTTTGGAATGATTGAATTTATTTGAATATCTTTGTCCATAGGGTTTTTAAACTATAAAAATAGAATATGTCTACCTTGTGTTCTGTGCATTTCTCTTCACACAGAATTAGGCCATAACAGTATTCCAAGTCCCGGTGCGCCCCTCGCTGGACCCCAGCTCTAAACACCATTGTGTGGTGTTGACTTGATCATCACTGACTTTATTCTTACGGTACTCTGACATTTTGAGCAAGTTACCATCCTGAGCAGTAGCATTTACAGTGACTCAGGGCTTAGGGTGCAGGGGCATGGGATGGGAGGGTGGGGGGTGTTACTACTTCAGGAGAGGCAAATGGCTAGTTGAGGCAGTTTGGCCGTGGTTTACATTGTTGCAGCTGGTCACTACATCTGGCTGGCACAGAGAGGAGGGACAAGTACAGTTGTGTTTTTAGGCAAATAATGAAACTCAGAGGGGTCTGAAAACAGCTCAGCTCAGATTCCAGTACCTCTCGGCCCAGGTGCTGCTCTGTGGCAGTTACTTGACTTTCGCTATGCTCACCGGCCTGTTCATTTTTAAATCGTTACTAATACTAGCAACACGACTCATTATTAATAAAGCAGAGTGATCCAGAGAACGCACCGACTGTCTCCTGATGGGCTGGTGGTGAACTCTTTGTGCAGCTGAAGATGGTGACCTTAAACAAAGTCTTTTTAAAAATTTTTTGGAGACAGAGACTCTCTGTGTAGCTCTGGATGGTCTATAATTCTTTATGTTCAGGCTGGCTTTGAACACACAGTGATCCGCCTGCTTTTGCCTCCTGAGTACTGGAATTAAAGGCAGGTGCCATCATACCTGGCAAACCTCGAACTTCTGATCCTTTTGAACGTTGGGCTAACAGGTGTGTGCCACCAACTATAGTTTTTATTCAATACAGGGACACAAACAGAGGGCCAGGCAACGACTCTACCCACCGACTCCATCCTCAGCCCGGAAGTTAAGTTCTCAGTTAAGTGCTTTTACTTAAGCTTAAATTAACCGAGACTGGCTAGGACGGTGAAATTGATTTTCCTCTCTGTTTCATTTCCTCAAATAATCATCCCAGTTTCATCCCCTTCCTTCCCTCACTTGTATGTAGTTGATTTCGGGGAGGAAACTGGAGGGAATGGGGAGAGAGAAACTATCCAGGAAGGATAAATGATAATCAAACACAAATCCAGCAGTGCAGTAAAAACCCTATTCTGCCTCTTGCTTGGGTAGGTTTCACAGGCTCAAGGAGCGAAACGCACATGCGCACACGCCCCTAAACCCACACAGACGAAACCCCACTGTGGAGAAGCCAACCACAGGAAACTCACTTCTGCACAGGAACTTGCTAATCGCTTTTGTCACTTTCGGAGTGTTCTTGCTGCCTCGGTCACCTCGGACACAGAAGCCCACCACCTCGGGCTGGACTCTGCCAGTCCAGTATTGCAGTTTTTCCAAAGTGACTCACTCAAGTGGGTGCCTTGGGGAGGAGAGACAGCTCCCAGGAGGATCTCTCAGCAGTGACAGATTTGAGCGACACCACCTTTTACATGGCGTGGAGAGCTACTTAGACTTCCGGAGTCAGTCATTTTGATGTTGAGACTTGGCAGTCGTTCTACAACAGGTAAGACTTTTTGACTCTTTAAAAAATGTTTCTTCGGTGTCCCAGGAATCTCTGTCGTTTTGTTGAGAGTTTTTTTTTTTTTTTTTCCCTTTAGGCAGAACATTGTAATGACTTTGTTTAATCTGTTGTAAAGTGTAGACCAAACTCAGAGGTGGGGGTGTACTCTGCCTTGTACTCCCTCTCCAGAGTATTAACAAGGGGCACTTTGATTTTTCTTCCCATTTTGCTATGTTTTAGTTTTGAAACGAGGTCTTGGGCAGCCTGGGCTCGCTGATATGTAGTCAAGGATGGCCTTGAATTCCTGACCCTTTTTTGCTTCCACCTCCCAGGTGCAGGAGTTACAGGCGTGTCCACCGAGCCTGGAAGGTCACACATAGTTCTGACACATTGAAAATGTGATTGTCTTGATTTCTGAGGTATTCTCATATATAGACAAGGCCTGTTCTTGGGGCGGACTGTGTCCAAGCTCGATTGTATGGGGACTTTAGAGTTCATGCAGCAGTGTTTGATGAAGGAAATCTAAGGGCCCTCCAGGATCCGCAGATAGCAGCTTTAAAGTTATCTAGCTAGGTAAAGAAAAATCAAAATAAAAACCATATTTCAGAATTCCTAGTTATTCTCAACCCCAGTGGCCCCTTTCTGTCCATTCCTAGATTTAAGTTTAGTTTCTTAGGAGGTTTCATGCTGTGCACTGCCAATCGGTTGGCTGGGCTGTATCATCCCACAATAACAGAAGCTTGGGAAACCACTGGTTTCAGGAGCTTTACTAAATTAAAGTTGCGACAGATGGGTTCAAGCGACAGGGAGTTGATAAGCACTCACCGGATCTAAGAGGTGCTGTGCACAAGAGAAGAGAAAGATAAGGAAATCCGTTCTTCCGTGGACCCTTCAAGTCTAGTAGTCACAGTGAAAGATGTGTTAGGAAACAGCCGGAGAAGAAGCTAGGTCAAAGAAGCTTTGAGGGCTCTAGGGTGCTAGTCACCAGCTGGAGCGTTCAGGAGGGAGCATTAGGAAGGATCCAGGCTTAGCTGATGGAGAAGAGGAAGGTTGTTGTAGACCTGGAGAGCCATGTGGACATTCCATAAAGAGGAGACTGACTGGTCCAGTTAGAGACTGGCCCAGTGGTTTCCCCACTGCAGGAACAGGGTTAGAAAGATAGGGTGTGGGCCAATGAGAAGAGACTACATCTAGTTTCTAAGCCTTCTTTTAGCCATTTGCAGGGAGACTAAACCAGCTTTGCCTCCTTGGGCCGCCTTCTGCATGCTCATGACTGTTTCATGATGCCCCTCAGGTCTCTAGCAGTGTTCCTTAGTACATTGTGGATGCAGCTAAAGGCCTGGGGGTGGGGGAACCTCTGTGTCTCTTTTTTTTTTTTTTTTTTTTTTTTTCGAGACAGGGTTTCTTTTGTAGCCCTGGCTGTCCTGGAACTCACTCTGTAGACCAGACTGGCCTCGAACTCAGAAATCCGCCTGCCTCTGCCTCCCAAGTGCTGGGATTAAAGGCGTGCGCTACCACCGCCCGGCTGTGTCTCTTTTCCTATTTAAAGACTTTCAATCATCTGGCTTTCCTCTTGGGAGGTTGACCAGGTGGATAAGCAAGTCTCTGACCTTGAAGAACTTTCCTTGTACAGAGAGCTAGCTGTTTGGGCCACATAGCAGTTGTTTCCACAGACACTCCCTTAGAGAGATGGCATGTTATAATGATTCCTGGACCACGAAGACTGGAATCTAAAACCACAGTAAGATGAGCAAGAACCTGGAGTCGAAGGGCCCATATTGAACCCTGGCTCTATGATTTCTGGGCTGTAGGAACCTCAGACACCTCTCTGAAGTTTCTCAGTGTTCCTTTTTGTGTTGTTATTAAATTATAAGAGAGCTTTAAATAACAGTAGTAATGACTGAAAATTACCACCCCAAAAGGTTGCAGTTGAGATCAAATATACAAAGTGCTTAATATAGTAGCTTACAATAAATTCTCAAAGGTCAGCCCCTAGGACTTGTAAGGACTTGACAATGGACAATGAAAACAAAAACAAAAACAAACAAACACCACCCCTAGGTGATCACCGCCTGGGGGGAAGCTTTCTACAAACTTACCCTTTTAAATACATTGTTCCTTTTAAAGGAAATTGGAGGTAACAGGTAAAGGGCTGGGAATGAACGTTTCTGAGCACCAATGATAGACTAGACACAGAGTTAAGATATTTTATAGTGTTAACATGTGAAGAAAAGAGGACAGATTAGAAAGCCATGTTTTGAGCCTCTCCATGCTGGCTCCTCCAGCTGCCTAGAGGATGACTATGAGCATCTGTAGATGTTTGTGAGTGTCCGGGTGTCTGAAGGCTGTGGGCAGAATTACAGAGGTTCCGGAACCCAGGGCAGAGAGCTATGCTTATTTCTTGACTCTGTTTAAGTCAAATAATATTGTTTCAATATTTTAGTTGCACTGCTTGCAAGATACAGCTGAGAATCCATCCCTGCTCCCCAGTTGGAATACTGCTGACTATGAGTTCTTGAAGTAGTGGTTCTGGGTCTGGACGCTTAGGGTCATTGAAAGCCCTGGTTCAAAGCTTCCTGCTTTCCCATGCTCACTGATGGCAGGTTCATCTGGATTAGAAAGGCCTCCTTTTAGGAGTGTATGTGCGGCTGGTGTGCTAATTATGAAGCCCGTTCTCAATTCTGTGTCAAGGTTAGTCAAATGGCAATATTGCTTTTCTTCTAGAGACATTCTGAGAATGTGAGGGAGGTGGTTCCAGGGGCTCTGACTAGAGAGGGGCAGAAGCCAGAAAGGGGATGCTGAATGGGAATTAAGAGGCAGCATGGCAACATTAGGGGGTGAGGTGAGAAGGAAGCCTTTGATGGAGGGAGTGGGGATGGGGTTGCCAGAAACACCTGGCCCTGTGCTCACCTGCCATGTCATCCCAGCAACTGATTGAATGCTCTGAGCGATCTCTGGACAGTCTGCACTAGGAACTCTCATGCTGGTCTGGGATATAGACAACTGTTGTAAGGTTGATTCGGCCGGACACCAAAACCACACAGAGAGGTTTAATTCTTACGTGTTGCACCCATAGCCCTGGAAAGGACGTCCAAGAATCCCTGTGATTAAAAATACAAACCCCTAAAAGACGTGGAAGCAGTTGTTTTACATAAGGTGATCTGAGAGCCACTGAACGAAGCTCTCTCCTACCAATCCCCAAACCCCAGGACGGGGAGACAGTGATGTGGTGATTCTGACTGGATCTCCCTGTGTTGTGATTGACATTTGCACATGGAAGAGGATTTCCTTTTGTTCTGAATTTATTCCTTGAGATGAGTTTCTGGGAGTGATGTGACGGGATCAAGGGTGTGAGCATTTTTAGCTCAATCCTGTTTTCATAAGGTGCCTTCTGTAATACCTACAGAGCAGTGGTTCTCAACTCCCTAACGCTGCGGCCCTTGGATACACTTCCTCATGTTGTGGTGACCCCCCAACCACAAAACCATTTCATTGCTACTTCATAACTGTAATTTTGCTACTGTTATGAATCGTAATGTAAATATCTGATATGCGACCCCCAAGGGGGTCATGACCCACAGGTTGAGAAGCTGTTGCTAAAGTTTGTATGCACGTAGAGGGATACAGTATTACTCTGGGGGAGACAAAGGAAGAAATTTACTATCAAGGAGAAAGTACCTGATCATTTCCCCCTCTTTCTTTTCCTGTAGAATGGGGTGCTAGTGAGATACTTGGGAAGATATTTCCAGAGCATTATGGATGCTTGATAGTTTCTTCTAGTATAAGCTGGGACCTTCTTATCTTGCCAGTTGGTTTCCGGTAAAACTGAAGTCAGCAGTGGCTTCTTCGCCATTTCCTAGAAAAGAAAACCAAGGTCCAGTCTGGTGAGGAAACAGACATGGGGTTCTCCACCATATCCCTGGTGAGGTAACAGGATGCAGGGTTCTCACGGCACCCTGAGAGCTACAAATTGTCATTCATTCAGTTTATTGTTGTAGCAACTGGGTAGTGTGTGTCTATGACCTCATGGAAGAAGACGTGAAATAAATACACTCAGCGAGTTGGTGATTAATCAAGTCCAAAAGGATGTAGTATTGCCCTATCGTTTTCAGATGTTTTATTGGTTATTTGCATAGAAGGCTGAGAAATCTTCGTTTGTTGAACAGACAAGAGTAAGGTGAATTTTCAGTACCTTTCACGAGAAGAAAATTGCTTTTGGGAAGTACCAACTGAGACACTTGCTGTTGTGTGCTAGCTTGGAAGAGCAGGCTGTAGTATTTCCAGAAGTTTTGTAAGCTGCTCAAGTTGCTGCCATTGTTGATCTGTATGATGGATGTGCTGTGTGATTCTATGCTGTGTGCCTCTATGCTGTGTGCCTCTATGCTGTGTGACTGTCCCCTCCTCATCCTCTTGGTTCAGTGATCTGTGTTGTTAGCTAGAAACCAGTCGTGGGATGTTTATATTACCAAGGCAGCAAATACAGTAAGCTGCTTAGAAAAGGATGATTAAAAGTTTGACTTCTAGCCGGCAGTGATGGCGCACGCCTTTAATCCCAGCACTTGGGAGGCAGAGGCAGGCAGATTTCTGAGTTTGAGGCCAGCCTGGTCTACAGAGTGAGTTCCAGGACAGCCAGGGCTATACAGAGAAACCCTGTCTCTAAAAACAAAAAAAAAAAAGTTTGACTTCTATGCTGCTTTTATGATGAATGAGAAATGTGAACCATTTGAAATGAAGGCATTGGGGCTGGAGAGGTGGCTCAGTGGTTAAGAGGACCCAGATTCAAATCCCAGCAACCACGTGACAGCTCGTAACTCAAGTTCCAGGGTATCTGACACCCTCACATAGACATGCAGGCAAATTCCCCACTGCACATGAAATAAAAGTAAAATAAAATTTAAAAAACAGGCATGCCTGGACAATTGAAAGACAGAAAGAAAGGAAGGGAGGAAGGAAGGAAGGTATTCTGATATTCTGTGTGTTGGAATGGTAAAATAGAATTTATTTTTACTTCACTTACAGTAACCGAACATGTGTATTTTTAAAAGCTAGAGAGAGTAAGAAGGAGTGAGGAGATTTCTGGACTGGATGTGCCTTGCCTCTAACCTGCAAAGCTTGAGATAAGCCCTTCAGGCAGGATATAGTAAAGGGAGTTTGGATCCAGGCCATGCGGTGTCGTGGAAGCTGAAGGTTTCCTTTGGGCATCTGAGAATGGAGGAAGTCCTGGGCTCTGAGGACTTGCTCAAGTACCCTGTAGGCTAGAAGAGCAATGCCACCATAAGCTAAGGCCCTAAGCACTCTCTGGATACAGTTCTTCTTTAGGTAGACTGAGAACTAACCCACAGAGTCTACAGTATAAGGCCAGAGGAACCAGGTATGCTGGTGCATGCCTGCAATCCCAGCATTCGAGAAGCTGAGGCAGGAGGTTTGAGAGTTCGAGGCTAGCTTAGCTTCACTGCAAGACCGTCTCAAAGCAAAACAAACAAACAGCAACAACAGCACAAAAATTAAAACCTCACCCAAGAGAGCCAGCTAGTCCAGGGTCCACAGTAGTGAGGGGAACACTGTGGTAATTATTTGGAAAGTCATTGAGCCCACTCCTCACTTACAGTAGAATAAAGTTCTGATAGGGGGCGGGGAGAGAAACAACAGAACTGGTGAAAGACACAATGAAAGGAGAGGAGAGCACTTCCTCGGGAGAGGAAGGGGTGATGGTTTCAGGGGCCACAGAGTGTATGCAGGAATAAAAGATTAAAAGAAAAAGTGAAGTTGTAAACTAGAAAGGATAAAATGTTTCTGAATTGGGGGTTGGAGAGATGGATGGCTCAGTGATTAAGAGCACTGGCTGCTCTTCCAGAGAATCTGGGTTCAATTCCCACCACCTACATGGCAGCTCACAACTGTCTGTAACTCCTGATCCAGGGAATCTGACATCCTCACACAGACACCCATGCAGGCAAAACACCAATGTATATCAAATAAATAAATCATTACAATTCTGCTGAATCATGGGTTCGCAAATGTATGTGTCCAAGAGTCATGCGTATGTGTATGTGGGGTGGGGGGGAGGTTTTAATAAGTACAGCATCCTAAGTTGTCTCCCTCCATGTTTTCTGTCAGGAAGGAGGCAGGCAGGAATACACATATACATTTTTGATAAATTTGATGTGGATGGTTTTCAGGTCATATTTTGTGAAATGCTGTAGATTATCAGTTATAGTTTGGTTTGGTCGGTGGAAACACATACTTTTCTGTGTCTGTGTGTCTGTGTTTTTTGTGTGTCTGTCTCTGTTTCTGTCTCTATTTATCTATGTTGCTGTTATGGGTGAGGCTGGAGGCTGGAGACTCACAATCCAAGAGCTTATTGTGTGAAGGTATAGAAACAGAGAAGGTGAAGACAGAGTTATTTGCTTGCTATAGAAATAAGCTAAAGCCAGGAGGGCTGTGCTCACCACACTCCTTAGACAGATGCAGTTAACATCACAGAATTCCTCTTCATAAGCAAACAGCTTTTGGCAGGAATTTGAATCATGAACACATTTGTTTTACACGATAGAGAGGTAGTCATTAAGAATAAACTAACAGGAGAATATGGCGAGGGGTTACGACAGAAAGAATTGGGGGTCTTGGTGAATGATAATATTATATTAAAGGAAGAGGGAAGGAATAGCTTTTGATAAAATGGAGTACCATAACCAGAGACCTATAGCACTCACAATAATAATGACAGATAAACATCATAAAACGAACAGAGGAACAAATGGCACCCCTGCAGCAGTAACCGAGGTCCTGAGGCCACCTGTTTTGTTTTCCTGCCTTTAGGATGTCGGTGATCGTCATAAACTCTCAAATGTTCTTTTTATACCGGAAATGAGCCTTTCTCTCCATTCGCATTTCCCATCGCCAGGGCTTCAAATCTTTCAGGTCAGGACGTGATAAATCAAGAACAAACTGGGGGCTCATCTTCACAGCAGAGCCTTGGTTTAGGGCATGTTGGCAATGAAGCATCAGACACCTAGAGTCACACTTCTGTGAGTATCTGCTCACCATTCCCATCCCCGTGTGACCTGTGTGCTGGTGTTGGCTGGTACTCTGGAAGAGCCTTCAGCCTCTTTCCACCCCACCATCTATCCACCTCTCCTCCTTCATTTTAAATCTCCCTCCCTCCATTCCTTCTCTTCCTCTCTCTTACGTTCTGATGGAGTCTCAGTAGCCTGGGGTGTTCTGGAACTCACTCTAGTCTAGGGAGGCCTCATGGAATGCTGAGACTATAGATGTGAGCCACCACCCTGGCTAAAGGTATGATACTTCTTTCTTCTTCCAAAAAAATGATTTATTTTATTTTTATTTTGTGTGCATCGGTGCACGTATTTTGCCGGCATGTATGTTTTGGGATGGTGCCAGATCCCCCGGAACTGGAGTTACAGACAATTGTGAGCTGTCATGTAGTTGCTGGGAATTGAACCTGGGTCTTCGGGAAGAGCAACCAGTGCTCTTAACTGCTGAGCCATCTCTCCAACCCTGAGGGATGTTTCTTAATAAGATTTGGGATTCCTGAGTCTTTTGGGATCTAGTGAGAAACAAAGAACTCTGAGAAAAAGAACATATATAAGAATATGGACATTTGCCATACAGTTTGGGAGTATGTATCTAGTCTTTATTTAATTTCTTTATTTTATTTAAATTCTTTAAGCCTTCTTAAGATTCCATAAGCTTCACATTAAGAACACAGGCCTCAGAGGCTCTCAGTAGCACGGGGGGAAGCATTGTGGGATGGAGGAAATCCCACTCTGCACATTGTGATCTCAGGTTAGACAAACACAGACTCTCCTATTGCTCCTGACCTGAGGATAAGATGGCGGCTGACGGATGCTTTAGAGCATCAGATCCGCAAGTTGCGCTGCGCATGCGCTCTGAGCATGTTCCTCTCCGAGAGACTATACTCACTGCCCTAAGTCCTGCCTTCCAAATCAGTCCTTTAACATGAAGTCACAGTCAGCTCCCGTTTGGGACAGCAGCTTCCCAAGATTCTGCTTAAGTATCCTACATACAGCTGTGTGTAACCTCAGACAGCACCACAGACACAGCGACATTTGCATACAGAGAGGATCAACTCAGACTAGTGTGGAGTGACAGGTCAGGGTCGGTTGACACCCCCAGCCAGGCAGGGAAAGGTAAACAGCTGGTGTATGTGTTGTTTCTGAGTGTAAGGTATAGTTTTCCCTTTCTGTCTCTCTGTCTCTATGTCTCTGTCTCGCTCTCTGCATGTGTCTGTCTATGTCTGTGTGTGTGTGTGTGCTCAGTATGGGAATTGAACCCATAGCTTCATGCATGTACTAGGCAATCACCCCAGCATGGAGCCAGATCCCCCACTAAATAGTCTTTCTTCCCAGAAGCTGACACGGGGTCGGGACTTGGCAGCTTTGGGGACCATCCTTTCCCTATACAGTCTTTTGATCACAGATGCCCCTTTGGCCATTGTGGGTTTAAGAACCTGTAGTCTGGGGAACTGTGTGTGTTGATTGAAAACTCAAGCCTCGTCTAGTCTTTTTCTCAGCAGAGCAGACACTTACCCCAAATCCACATGCTTTAACCAGCCAGCTCTGCTGAAAGCCATAAGATGATGCCACACTATGGAGTCACGGTCATAGGGTGGGTTGCAGGCTGCGGGGGGAAGGGGACCCTTTCTCAACCCTCCAGAGACCAAGTATGTGAAATTGCCTATGGATTTATGAAATATGAGTCAAGATTTTCTTTTTCTGGGGTAGTATGAGAATTGTATACCTAGCTTGGAGGTAGAAAATGAAAATCTGTAACAGATGTGTTTATGTAAGACATGTATAGTCTTCAAGTTAGATGATTGTGCCCGGGCATGGGCGGGTGCTAGGGTTCTGAGCATGTCGGTATGACTTGGGCTAAACAAGGATGTTAGCATGTTACCTAGTGGATGCTAGGCAGTTTCAGTTGAACAAGGCTCATCAGACCAGGAACATTCTACATACACCAAACTCCTACCCTTTTAACAGGCCACTCAGCTTCATCGCTGCCCTTAGCTAGCTGGTTGAATCCTTTGTTAGTTACTGCAGGTGAGTAACTGGTTCCTCTCCTTTCTGGATGCTTTTCTTTTCTTTCAGGAGGAGCCCTGCATTCTCTTTGTCTCCCTCCCCTCCGGGCCCATCTTTCTGTCTCTTGAGATACCTCTGAGGATATATACCTCACCAGGTGTCCTTTCATTCTCCTCCTCTTGTATTTTTTTTCTCAGTTGCCACAAAACTTTCTATTAGCTTTATTCCAACTGTGAGCTGGAGGCAATGCCCACCATGGTGGGGAAATCTAAGAATACATGGGATCTTTCCTACCAAGGAAATAGAAAGCCAGATATTTAGAATCAAATTTAAATGACTAAAGCCATTTCTGTCGGCAACAAAACCCTTCAGGAGTTTTTGTATAATTTGCTTCACAATAACTTTTCTTCAGATAAAACCTGACTTTCATCAGTTCCAGTATCTTTGGACAGTAACTGGCTCACTTCATGTTGGTGGCATCTCTCCCTCTGGTCATGCTGAGGGGATAGACAGCATTAGAGGTCTGTACAGGAAATAGGAGGATGAAAGCCAGAAAACCCTTATACAACGGCAGTGCCACAATTTCCTCTATCTGCTAAGACAATATTGTTATTTTGTTCCTGTACCTAGATTCTCTGGCTGTATCAAAGAAATATCTACAGTACTGTTGGCTTTAAAACCTAATAGCAAATGTAGATTCATAATAGTAGTGCCTGTCCACTGTAACAAATGTGACATATGCTTTTGACCTTGAGCACACAAGAATATGCTTTCGCAATCTGTAAGATTTTGTGTATTAAAATCCCTATTGCTCCAGGGTCTTCACTCCAAGGTATACAGAACCCATTGGGGAGAGTCCCAGTGTTGCTTCCCAGTATAAAAGAACATCCCCCATGCCCTGCATTAAATTTGAATTAAAGGGAGACTTTGGCTGTCTGTCCAATGCCTTTCTTCTTTTCATTATCTGTGTCTCAGGGAAAGTAATTTAAAGGGAAGTTGTGGCAATATTAATATTAAATTCTAGAGCTGTGAACCTATGTGGATAGCGGGGAGACCTGAATAAAATTTAGATTGAAAGTTTCAAACCAGATTGATGACTTTGGATTTTCCCAAGTTCTGCTATCTGACTTGGGTAAGACTCATTATTTGCTTATCTGGGAGAAAGGTTAGTTTCTCTTCCAACAGAGGCTAGATGACTATGGTTTCAATTTAAGACTTGACTGCTGATTTTCAGTATTGTGGGGAAAAAAAACCCCACCAGCATTTTAAACTTAAATTCGTGTTTTTATTTGTTTGACCTCTGACAAGCTAACCTTACATTTTAAGCTTTTCTGACGTATTTATCCCTTCTTTGGACGGCTGAAATTCTCACACTTCAAATTTATTTTCTACATGTATTGATACTATTTTGCAGTTGAATTTGATCATGGCTGCCTGGCTTTCTTTTTCAACTGTGTTATAGTTATTTTTTTTTTCTTTTCTTTGCCAGTTTTGGGAATGATTGTTGTCTCTGAAATGCTTACTGTATTATTAAAACAACCAGTGATCACAGTGAGATGCAGTTATGATGTGAAAATTACTGTGACATTTTGAAGAAATTTGATGCTTTAAAACCTGTACATCTATATTTTATCTTTTAAAATTCTGAGGACCTTAGATTAGAGGAATCTAAGGTTCTTGGGTGTCTTGTACTTTGATATGCACAGAAACCACTTCTAATGATGGGTATTGGAGTTAATAGGTTAGTGAGTTTATATCTTTTAAAGTTAGGGAATTTATTGCTAGCTATATAGCTCTGTAGCTAGGTTTGGAATTTAAGCAAAACAAAATAATTTTCAAATGATGAATACAGCTGACTATTTTTAAGTTCTTCACATGTCAGCAATATCCCAAAGGAATCATACATGTTTGATTGTGTGCAGGTGTGTGTATAGGTATAAGGATTTGTGTATGTGTGTGTGTGTGCTGTGCTTGTGTGTATAGACATGTGGGATTGTGTGTATGTGTATGTACATACATGTGTGTGTGTTTAGGCATGTATGTGTGAGCTGTGCATGGGTGTATAAGCATGTGGGCTTGTGTGTGTATATGTACATACATGTGTGTGTGTTTAGGCATGTGTGTGTGGTGCATGTGTGTATAGGCATGTGGGTTTATGTGTGTATGTATGCATATACTTGTATGTGTATGGGGGTGTGTATGTGTGTATGTATGCACATTCATTTGATGCTGGGTACCTTCCCCATCACTCTTTGTCTTGCCTATTGAGGCAGAATCTCTTGCTTGAATCCAGAGCTCACTGATTTAGAGAGGCTGAATAGCCATAGGGATCACTCGTCTCTACATCCTGAGGCCGAGATTACAAGCAGGTCACTATGCTTCTTGACACTTCTATAGGTGCTAAGATTCCAGCCCTGATACATGTGTGCCGTGTGCTTTACCACTGAGCCACCTGGCCATCCCAGCAGGCGGATCTTCTCTTCCTTCTTTCCTGTTATGTCTTCAGCTCTAGTCTGGGTGAGTAGAGTGATCTACATGGTTCCTAGACACATAATTGTTACTTCTTTGGCCTTTGCACTTTCCCCTCCTTTGTGAAACTCCTTTCCAGATTTTATTCAGTGTCACTTCTTGTGTGACACTTGAGTGGTTTCAGCCATTGGCAATCTTCATTGCTTCCTCTCTAATCTTTAATAGCCTTCTCTGAAGTCCAGCTCCCCCATAAGTCCTTCCTGGGTCCCACACCTGAGCATCTCAACCCCATTCTTCCCATTCCATTGCCAGTCTGGTTTCTTCTTTGATGCACCTGCTTAATTATTTAGTGCATCTCGTGTCTCCATTTGTTTCTTTCCCATCAGCAGAATTCATATCATGTCTCCACAGCCAGTTAAATTCCAGGCAAGCAGGGACTACCATGACCAGTGAGTGTTGTATGTTAAGCAAGTAATTAAGAAAAGTTGTTTAAACAAGATAAAATGCACAGACATCAGTAGACAAATGGAAGCCATAGGTGGTTGGAGTGCTGTTTTCTTGGAGGTTCTACACCCTGCTTTGTTTGTGTCTTCATATAGGTACATCTCCCATCATGGGTATATAAAACCCTACAGCTCTGAGCTGGGTGTGGCAGTTCACATTTATAGTCTCAGCACTTGAGAAGCTGAGGTCAGAGGATTGCTGGGAGTCCATAGCTAGCCTGGGCTATGGTGTGAGACTCTTGTCTAAAAGAACACACACACAAACAGGTGTGGGGGAGTGCTAGACAGCCTGACTACTATAAAAAATTATTCACCTGCCCTGTCCTGCCTTCCGGTTCTTGCCCCTCTGTGTAGAAGTGTGGGAGGAGATGGTGGTATGATGGGATGATGCAATGCTCAGGGCTGTGGCTTTGGTTCAATTAACAGTGATCATGATTAGAGGCTATACATTTTCCTTTGTGTCTTGGCCAGTAGGTCTATAAGTTCAGGATATTTTCTACCATATGAGATTATTGTGAAGAAAAAATGAGCTAACATATGAAAGTGTCTGCATCATGGTCTAGAACTTTCTAGACACTGAATAAATAGTGTGGTATGTAGCAGCTGGGCTCATGTACTTGGATGTTTAAATGGGCTGAAATTCTTTGTTTTACTGTGTTTTCTTCTCGAAGAATGATTATTTCTGACGCGTGCTTGTTTGAAAGAAATGCCACCTGTCATTTAATGTTATAGGTAGGTTCTAGAAAATGTTTCCTTAATTTAGTCATTATGTAGACTTCATAAAGTATACTGACATTAAAGCAAGCCAGCTACTAAACTGGACATGGTGACATAGCCTGTAATTTCAGGAGACCGAGGTGGGAGACTTGTAAGTCAAGACCTGTCTGGGCTAGCGTGAGTTCAAAGCTTGCCTGGACAGCCTAGTTTGAATCCCTGGCTTAAAAGTAAAGTAAAGTAAAGTAAAGTAAAGTAAAGTAAAGTAAAGTAAAGTAAAGTAAAGTAAAGTAAAGTAAAGTAAAGTAAAGTAAAGTAAAGTAAAAGTAAAGTAAGTAAAGTAAAGTAAAAGTAAAGTAAAGTAAAGTAAAGTAAAAGTAAAGTAAAAGTAAATAAAAAAACAAACAAAACAAAAACAAAACAAAACAACAAAACAAAACAAAATAAAAAATAAAAAACAAAGAGGGCTGAGGGCAAAGCTCAGTGTGGTAGAATGCCTACCTAGCTTGTTCAGATCTCAAGGTTCCATCCTCAGTGCTGGGTAGGAGTGGGGGCAGCTATGACATCACAGATTCCATGATGTTATGGAGCCATCATGGGATATGCAGCCTGTTACAGACGGACAGGCAGGGCATAGCTGCATTTCTAGGAACTGAAATAAATAACACACACACCTCCAAGGTCCTCCTGGCATTTTTACCTGGGATGAAATCCTCTTGTTTCCACGATGATAAAACTAAGTCCAGAGATGATAACATGTTCCTGGTGACCAAGCAAAGTTCAATCCATTTGTTCGCTGTATGCAGGCAGGCCTTGACACTGCACCAGTAACCCAGCTGAAGCTGGTTGTCTTGGCTCTTGTTTAGGTTCCCCGTTTCTAACTTAACTAGAGCTGTTATAGCTAGCAAATAAAAATACCAGATACCAGCTTAAAAAAAAATCTGAATTTTAGATAAAGAACTAGTGCTATTTTTAGTATACAAATATTCCATGACTACCAAGTAAAAAAATTAATTATTTTGGAGGAAAAAATAGAAAAATGAATAGGTAGGGAGTATCAGATGTTAATTGTGCTGTCAGCATGCGGTTTCTGTTGGCCTTGAGAATGAATGTGCCTTTAAAGGGTGGAAAAGGACTCTGGAATAGTGAGGATATTGTTGTCGTCATTGTTTTAAAAGTTGTATTATTCCAAAAATGTTAATAGAGCCAAAGAAACTAGTAGAGTGAGGCTGAAATGGAAGAGAATGAAGGATAATGGCATGTAGATATTTGAAAATGCCAAAGGAAGCTCTTCCTGTGTGTGCTAAACTGAAAAATCAATATGAAATATGGGCTGGCAAGATGACTCAGAGGGTAAAAAGGCACCTGCCACCCAAGTCTGATGATCTGAGTTCAATCCTCAGGACCCACAAGGTGGGAAGAGGGAATTGACCACAAGATAAACAAATAATACATGTAATTAAAAATTTATTACTATATTACTATGCAACACTGTCTGATTTTTCATTTTTAAAACTAGGCTAAGCTGGGCAGTGGTGGCACATGCCTTTAATCCCAGCACTTGGGAGGCAGAGGCAGGCGGATTTCTGAGTTCGTGGCCAGCCTGGTCTACAGAGTGAGTTCCAGGACAGCCAGGGCGACACAGAGAAACCCTGTCTCAAAAAACAACAGCAACCAAAACTAAACCAAACCAAACCTAACAAAGAAACAAACAAACAAACAAACAAAACCTTTCTAGGCTAATAAAGTTTCAACAAGTCCTTTAAACATTTAAAATATAAAAATGTGTGTGAATTTAAGAGTTATACTTACAAATAGAATAAAATATTAGAATGCTGGGGAAAAGTCTTATATACCCACCCAGTTCCACCAACTGTCAAGATATGTCCAGTCAAGTCCCCCCAACCCTTGACTTTTTGGAGACAATTTAAAGGTCAGCTATGGCTGGTTTGCTGTAGGGATACTCAAATGAGGAGTGTTCAGAAATGAGATTAACACCCAGGAAGCTGTTTCCTGATACTGAATTGTGGTGTACAAGTGGATTTGTTTGCGTGGTTCACTGGGTACTTTTTTCTTCTAGTGAGATTGGTTTTGAGGAGAGCATGGAACCAGAAGTACAGTGGACTGTGAAAAAGACTTGACCTTCTACCTCATTAATGGAGGGCCATATTTGCTGTGGAGGGTGTTCTTATGGTACTCGATGTCACCCTAGGCAGGCAAGTACCTTCTCATAAGGTGGTCCCCTCCTGGATACTTGATGTGACTTCTCTTTCTCCTCCTCTTTGGGGTATCTGATTAGATTCTTGTCTGTAATCCATAAAAATGAGGGGCCCAGAATATTCTGGTCTGTGCACAAAACAGCAGTGATAAGCCAGCCAAGAAGACCCTGGAATTCAGCCAGGAGAAGACACGTGAAGGAAGAAGAATGATAACGGGCTTTCATGTGATGGAGAGAGGAAGTCTCTAAATCATCTGCACTGTGGGGTACAGAAGAGGGAGTAGACTCTGCCTGCTCATTGTTCTAGTACCTGAACACAACACACACACACTCACCCTCACCTAACTTGGACCAGGTTAGAAATGAAACAAGTTTACTCTTACTGGGTAAGATTTATTCATACAAAACATAACAACAACAATAACACAGTCTCTGAAATAAATAAGCGCATAGTGGGATACACTTGGGAGGCCCGGAACAACACGTTCCAGGACCCTGATCAGAGGTGGAAGAGACAAGAATCCCATGTGGTTCCTAAGAACAGTGATTGCTCTTAGCAGGGCAGCCCTGTGCTTCTCTGCTGGGATAGCCTCTCCTCCAGTTCCTTTGTTTTAGAAGCCCAAGTGGCAAAACACAGAATAATGGGAGAATGTGCCCCAACATAGCATATCAATAAGCAAATATTTAATATCCTCAGTGGATATGGGGTGAATGGGTATGGTGGCATTTTTTGTATACTCTGTAGGTTGTCTGGTACTATATAAAGTGCCTGAGGTAGGGTAAGGCTCCCACTTTCTTTTAACTGAAGCACATATAGTCTGGAAGGTTCTCCTATATAGCAGGAGTGTCAGGAATGGGAGAACAGGACATGACTAATTTGAACACCAAAGCAACCTCTCTTCAGCTTTTGTCACTTCTGCTTTTGGTGGCAATACATACACTAATATGATTTTTAAATGACTTTGTGTGCTCCATATTGCCTTCGAAAAGTTATTTGACTGACTTTTCCAAAGCCAGGATAAAAATGTATGCTTCTTTAGAGAGGACTAGAAAATGTCTATGGGATACCCAGATGGGTGCATGTTTCACACACCTTCCCCCCCCCACCCCATCCCTCTGCTCTGGAGTCAGACTTGGGCCCCCAGTGCCTTGTCGGTAGAGAAGGAGGTACATTTACTTTTGATTGACGAGTCCTTTGGAGCTCTGTTAGGCTGCAGCCATGTCTCTGGGTGGGTATCAGGTCATCCTTGTCTGGAGACCCCCATGGGCCTGCTAATTCTGTCATTTCTATTTCTTCTAGCTTACAAATGTCACAAGTCTTACTGTGTTCTCCTTTCCTCATGGACTAACAGTCCTTTTTCATACCTACAAAGAGATTGCTTTTTAAAAAAAAAAAAAATTTTAGACAGTATTGTTGTGTTGTTGTTATTTTTCCTGCTTTGGGAGGAATATTGGAGCAAACCCTAAGGCTTTCAGTAACTGCACAGTGGGCTCTTTCTTTTACTTTAAATTGGGATAGGTTATCGAAGAGCTTCTCTCTGGCCCGATAGGCGGGGCAGTAGTGAAGAGGGTGGGAGGCTGAGTTCTTTTCTTTCTTGCTCCTCTCTTCTCTTTTCTCCTTTATCTCTTGACTTTTCTCCCCCTGCCCCCTCCCTCCTCTGTCTCTCCCTCCCTCCTCCCTCCCTCCCTCCCTCCCTCCCTCCCTCCCTCCCCCCCTCCCTCCCCTCCCTCCTCCGTCCCTCTCTCTCTCCTCCCCACCCCTCCTTCCTTTCATTTCTTTTCCTTCCTCTTTACTGAGGTAAGGTCTTGCTATGTAGCCTAGTTCACAAGTACTAGACCAGGCAGGTCCCAAACTCATGTCAATCCTCCTGCCTCTCAATCCTCAGACTCTCAAGCGTTGGCGTTATGGGTGGGTGCCACCATGCCTGTCTGAGTAAGTTCTTTATAGCGTGTGTAGATTCAGAATTCACTGATGAGGGCAGGGCAGCTGTCATGACTAGGAAGTGGATCTAGAGTTACCCGAACCCTGTTCCTCCAGGGACTTCTTGAAATTTTGCATTTTAATTAATTTTGACTGACAAGTGTGCCACCCTTTTTCCTTGGATGGATGTTATTGGCCACCAGCCTGAGAGGACAAAGGGAACGGGTTTGGAAGGCTGAGTGTGGCAGAATGACCTCCAGAGACATTGCAACGAAGTGAGTCTACTTTATTGTTTCAGAAATAGGGTGTATAAAGGCTTTTTTTAGGGGTACGGGTGGAAAGGGCCGATTGGTCATAGCATCGAGTGAGCAGGAAGGGCTGATTGGCTATAATACAGCACCTAATTATCTACAGGTGGGAAGCCAGAGCAGGATGCGTGTGCCAAGTTTTGCAGCCTTGCAGAGAGCTTTGTATAAGGTCACTTTTCAGCCAAGGCCAGACAAGGCCAGCCACCTGTGTTCAGGGACACTCTCCAGACACAGACAGGTAGAGACAGGGAAGCCCCATTGTTTCCCATTTTATGCTGAGCTCAGAAAGCCATCTGTTCATGGGGGACTGCTAACTTAACAGGTTCTCCACAGATAAGGGCAAGTCTTAGTGCATGTATAAATTATTTTTACTGAACTTAAATAATATTTTGGAATTGAAATGTATTTTGTAAGTTACTGTAAAGCTAAAGATTGGAATCGAGAACATGATTGTTCCTACCCCAGCAGTCTACCTCACTAGTTGTCATCTTGGACAAGACTCATGACTTCTCTGTGTCTTATTTATTGTCTCCTCTGTAAACTGAGGGGGCAGTGGAGTTGACAGCAGGGTACAGTTGCCATCAAACGGGCGATCTTTGTAAAGCACTTAAAACAGCGTCTGGCAAATGCTGATATTTATACTTCCTTGCCAAAGGTCAAGCACTCAGCTTGGTGTGGGACATAGCATCCTCTCAGATGACTCAGAAGTCAGGTAGGCTACCTGCTATCATCCGTGCTTTGTGGCTCCAGTTCTGTGACTCACCTCAGGTTATGTTATTAATCAGCAAGGGGGATGGTGATCCAACCAGGCCCTCAGCCTCCGCACCCGGATCCTTCACAGATCAGTGATGTTAGAGTTCTCACTAACCAAAATCACTGCTCTCTTCTCAGGGCTAAAAGGCCTGCCTTCTTCATCATTTAAATATGCCAGGAGTTAAGGGTTTATCCTAATTCTAAAGGACTTAGGTTAACGATTACCTGAAAGGGAAATGATCTGTCTAGAAAGCATGTCAACAAGAAAGGAAGTGGCTGTCTAGAGAAATAACTTCATATTAGAATTGGGAGCTAATTTTTGAGAAAAAAGGTCACTTTTGTGTAGTAGAATCTTTCCCCTGGAGAGATTGGGGGGAGGGATTGGTTAATTTGGAATGAATGATTTGGAGGTGCTAGCTTGCTCTATGATCTCTGTGCTTAAATATGAAAGAAAAGACAGGGTGGATTTGAAACATGCCCAGCGGATGGAAAATGTGCTGACTCAGCAGGTTCCATTCTGGGCGTGCAAGTCGGTCGCTGGCAGCTGAACTGCTTTCTGTAACTCTTGGCTTCCTTGTGGGGGAAGTGAGTGGGTTGACGCTAATGACCTTTTGGTCCTTTCAACATACTGAATTTCTTTCCACAGTGGGGGACTTGTTACCCTGAAGACTAGGGGTTGTTCAGTGTGAGGGAGTACCAGAAATCAGGGAATTTCCTAAAACATATGGGCATACATATATGTTTGTGTGTGTGTGTTATATATGTATATGTTGTATGTGTGTGTGTGTGTGTATGTATGTGTGTGTGTGTGTATATATATATATTTATATCATATACATATAATATATATATAATAAATATATGTATATATATAACAAATGTTAGCACTATATTTAATCAAGAAAAGAGTTAATATCCTCCCATCCCTAAGAAGAATTTTTAAAAGCCTTTGAGAAACAATGACCGTCTTGTTTGGTTGGGGAAAGCTGAAGACTTAGGAAATTTAAAACAGAGCCTGACTTTTTATTTCATTGAGACACAAAGCACGTTGAACCTGAGTCACAAGGTTTTTCTTTAGGATCCTTAACTGGGGCGGTGGCTTCCACCTGGAGGCCACATGCTCTGAGCACATGCATGTCTGTCTCAGTCACTTGTCACCTGATATCCCAGCAGCATTCCTCCAAACACTTTAAGAAGTCATTATAGTAGCCAGGTAATGTTCCACAGGCCTGTAATTATAGTACTTGGGAGGCTGACACAGGAGAATTATGGGTTTAAGGCAAGTATACTTTATTATTATTGGTGATGCTTATAATAAAAGACCCACTGTTTAAAACTTTACAACCTAATTGTTTTAAAAATTTATTCGTTGGGGACGGGAAGTCACTATACAAGCTACAGTGTGTGTGTAGAATTGGAGGACATCTTATGGAGTTGGTTCTCTTCTCTAGACATGTGGATCCCAGGAATCCAACTCAGACTGTCAGACTTGGTGGCAGATATCTTTACCCACTAAGCCACCTCCCCATTCCTGTTTAAAAAAAAATGTTAAATTTCAAAAATTTGAACCAAACACAAAACAGAAAGGAAATTTACATTCTTCCACATACCCAGCACTCAACTTCAATAGTTCTTCTGTTGTTTAAAAATCCTTATTATTGCTGGGCGGTGGTGGCACACGCCTTTAATCCCAGCACTTAGGAGGCAGAGGCAGGCAGATTTCTGAGTTCGAGGCCAGCTTGGTCTACAGAGTGAGTTCCAGGACAGCCTGGGCTACACAGAGAAACCCTGTCTTGGAAAACCAAAAAGAAAAAAAAAATCTTTATTATTTTATGTGTACTGATATTTGGCCTGCGTGTATGTGTGAATGTCTGTGCTGAGGGTGGCGAATCCTCTGGAGCTGGAGACATTTGGTCAGCTGCCGTGTGGGTGCTGAGAACTGAACCTGGGACCTCTGGAAGAGTAGACAAGAGTTCTTAACCACTGAGCCATCTCTCCAGCCTGCTTTCCAATCTTATTTCATCCATCACCCTCTTCCCTCACTTATTGTCACTGTTTTGTAGAGAGATATAAGCATTTATATTTATTTTACCTACAAGTGGGTCACTGTCTCTGTTAGATAAGGCTACACACATGTTCCTGCACATGCATGAACATGTGTGTGCATGTGACCCGAGCATCCCTTGTCTAAATTGCTTGGGACAAAAATATTTCAAATATCAAATAGTTTAGACTGGAATGTTTACATAGGCATGATGATAAATGTTAGTAATAGGACCCAAGTTTAAATATGAAAGTCTTTAACATTTCACAAATAATCCATACACATAACAGAAGGTAATAATAAACAGTATTTTAAATAATTTGTGCATGAAACAAATTTCCTTGGCGTGAAATCATCAATTTAAGATTATGTTAATACAAAGTTTCTGCTTCTGGGCCACCGAGATGGCTCGCTGGGGAAAAGCACTTGCGGCTCGGCTGGAAGACCTGAGTTCAGTCCCTGGAACCCACAGATGGAAGGAGAGACTCAGCATGGGCAAGTTTCCCTCTGACCTCCAGAAACAGGACACGGCATGCACGCTGACTCCCCACCAGTAAATACATGTAAAGAGCTAAGTGCAGTTTCAGACTTTGCAGCATTTCCCATTTTTTATTTTCACCTCGGCGATGCCCTAACCTTCTCAGATGAAAACAAGGAGACTCACCCAACAAAGCCAGCAGTAGTTCCTTAATGCCACTTAACAAATAGGTTCTATTCCGATTTCTTTGAATATCTAAAAAAAAAAAAAAGCAAGCAACCCAACAAACAAAAAAAACCCAAAACAGTGTGTAAACAGGAAGGCTGAGGGCGGCTTTCTGGGAGCTGCCTGTGATAATCTGTTACTGGAGGTGATGCTCACCTTCCTATGTCTTCTTCCAAAAGGAGAGAAAGTAAGGACTGGTATTAAAAGAATGGAAACCACAAAAATTAGAGCGAGGGCTTCCAGGAGACTTCAGCAAATCTAGTTGTCTAGAGCTAGATTGTTTTAAAGTCAAAGACACTGGTATACCTCTCATAAATTTACTTCTTAGGGGATGGGGATTAAATCTAGAGACACACATGCTAGGTGATGCTACATCCTCAACCCAGAGACTTTGTTTCTTTCCAAGGTCCGGCTCAGCCAGCTCAGCCTTTCCTTTTTCAAAGCCCAAACTAAAGCAACAGTGACGCATACAGAACACTTCCTCAGATTTGCACAGGTTGGTGGTTGGGGCTGTAGCTCAGCAGTAGATGTTTGCCTCACAAGTGCAAGCACTACACACACACACACACACACACACACACACCACGAGCACCACCACACTGTGCCGCCAAATAAATTGCACAAGTAAAGCATGCCTTTGTGTATCATTAAATACACATAAGCAAAATGAAGGGAAGGAGATTCACCTACAATCGAAGGTCCCAGGAACAATCCACCTTGCACGTTCAAACACCATGTCGGAAGCTACACAGTGCAGCGTATACAGAGCTGCTCTCAGCTGTAGAGGACGCTACAGAGGGTCATCCCCCTCTGTAGCCAACCTTGCAAAAGATTCTCAAGGGAGAAATCCAGAGCTAACTGTTCAAGTTCCAGTGATTTCTCAGGCTTCAGTGCAAATTCCTGCATAAACCAAGGACTGGACGATTACCTAGCAAAAGAAGGAAATTACATAATTATATTTTTCGTTAAGTTCTCTTCCTTCCGCACCTTTGGAATCATTACCATCTTGAAGTGTACATTTGCTGTTTCAATTTTACAACTTCTACACTGTTATATATTTTTATTTTTGTTTCTCTTTGTGTTTCTGGCTGTCCTGGAACTAATTCTGTAGACCAGGCTGACCTTGAACTCAGAGATCTGTCTGCCATTGTTTCCTAAGTGTGGGGACTAAAGGTATGCACAACCAGTGCCAACTCTCACTGTTATTTTAAAGGATCTCAATTATAGGGAGAAACTAATTTATCCAGTAGCTTTCTATTCTTAGATAAAGCCTGTTATTTTAAACAGCATAAAAAAGAGTACATTTCTAATTAGAAATTGAATGCCAAAGTTCCTGCAAAGGCCCTTGGTGCCACGTGACTTCCCCTATGTTGGGTAAAGGATAACTTTACACCTTTTCCCCAGCTCATTGGTGGGGACCAGACTGAAGTGCCCAGAACTTCCTGGGCCTGGCTTGGTCTGGGAATAGTATAAGAACTCATGACTCAGAGACTTGGAGGCTTTGGATGCAGACATGTGGGAAGCCTTGGGTTTGTAAGGTGATGCTGTTTTAATGTTGCTCTGATGAGGTTAAATATACCTTGGGCTTAAAGCTTGCTTAGAACTTTGGTTCTGGAGAATGCACTAACAGTTACAACAATGAAGTCCTGAGCAGGATCTGTTGGGAACAGAGGCAATCTGTGATAGAAAAATAAACTGAACGTGTGGTAATGTTTTTGTTGGGGTTTTGAAAGGAATTTCAACGACTGATAGCACATTAGCTAGCATGTAGTAGGGTGAACCATTCAAGTAGGATTGAGAATTAGTGAAATAGTATAAAATGGAGTTTAAGGTAAAGACTTTTCTGGGCAATTGTGGCCTAAGCCTTTGATCCCATCACTTGGGAGGCCAAGTTATGTGCATCTCTGAGTTCGAGGCCAGCCTGGTCTACAGAGTTTCAGGATAGCCAGGGCTACATGTTTTAAAAAAAAAAAAAAACAAAACCAACAACAAAAAACCAAACACCCAACGAACAACAACAAAAAAAGAAAAGAAAAAAAGCAAAATAAAGACATTATTTATTTACATTTTTCATCATCTTTTTCATGCACACGGTGCATGCTGTCCACACACCCCCTGCCAAGTCTCTACTACCTCTGTCTACCCCAACTCCTCACACATTTCTTTCCTGTTCAAATCTATTTATTTTGTTTGGTGACCCACTGAGTTTCACCAGGACTATCTGTGTGACCATGGATCTGGAGTTGTCTACTGAAGCCTGGTAGGTTAGCAGTGGGTACACCACTGAAAAAAGCAACTCTCTCCTCTCCAGAGGCAATCAGTAGCTAATAGTTCAGCAGTAAAGGCTAGGGTCTTGAGGACCCCTTCTGTTTCCATGACTGGTTGTTGGTAGAAAGGCCTGAACTGCTGAACTGTTGTGGGCTCATCTTTTTGGGAGGTCAAATGAGAGGTTTTCCTCTGTAGCCCATGCTAGCCTGGAACTCACAGCAACCCCCCTGCCTCACCCTCATGGTGCTAGGATTACAAGCACAAACCACTATACCCAGAGGGGCAGTGTTTGTGAAAAATTACCTCCACCAACACCATCTACTCAAAACCCTCCAAGAGTTATGATTTGACGTTTGGTTTTAATTATGATGTATTCTGAAGGGGCTTTGCTTTACAGAGCAAATGAAAGCCGTTCTCTATGCCAAAGTGTTGTAAGTACAGCAGGAATTAGCGACCATGTTTGCATCTAAAACTGGTCCTCACGAGCTGCCTGTGAGGAAGGGATCGGGTTCTGGTTTACAAGTGGGGCTAACCGGTTCAGCTGTGTGCCGACAGAGGGAATTATGGGGACAGAACAGGGCAACTGAGATAGCATGTAGGAGTGGCAATGGGAGATGCAGGGTTGGGGTCAAGGAAGATGTTTGAAAATGGGCAGGACTTTGGAGTACTCACTTTGGAGGGGCAGGTTTCTGCCAGTAAAGAATCACTGTGTTTGTCTGTGGAAGGGTCCTAATGAGAAACAGTGTCTGCTTGTGCCAGGTGAAAGTTGTGTGGTAAATGTTAGTCCTCAGAGGACTAAGATACCTCATGCCCCAAGTCCTCTCCCTGCCTCCCTTTGTTCCTTTGTCAGCTTGTCACATGGAGCTCTCTTTCATGTGACTCTGTGTCTCAACTGTGGAGGCCTGCAGAAGGTGCCCCCTTTCTCAGAAACAGTAGGAAGGAGAGAAAAGTGAAATCAAGCTATGAGACTCAGACATGCTGGGATTGGAGGCTCATCCATTCCAGCCTGAAGACCCGGAGAGGCAGCTTAGCTGCCTAACACTAAGGGTGTTCCTTCAAACATTATCAGAGGAAGCTTGAAATAACTCTTCCCAATGGAGAGCCCTGCAGAGGACACCTGGCCGGGCAGCCACTAATGACCCACTGCCCTAAACTCACTTTTATTTTCCATTCACAAGCCATAGAAGGGATAATGTCCTTCTTTAGGAGAAGTTTCACTGAAAGTCTATCAGCCTACACTAGGCCTGTGTGGGCCACAGTGGCTCTCCCGAGGGTGCATGTGACATGTGCTGAGCACTGAAGATCATGTCTATATAGGGTGTTGCTCTGGCCTGGACTGGTGTGCTCTCTCCCGCTCCCTCAGCTCCATATATGGCCATCTGCCGAAGGCCTGGCCTGTCACTTCATCTTACAGAATGGTGCAGGGATTAGCTTCTTATGCTACCAGGTCAGGCAATAAAGGTTTTCCTTTGCCTTTGGTCTAGGCGGGGGGGGGGGGGGGGGGGGGGGGGGGGGGGGGGGGGGGGCCATCAAGAAAGCTTGCCACACCTCACGGTTTACAGCTTGGGGAACTGAAGCCCTGGGTGTGTTATTCAGTGACAAGGGTTGCCGTGGGAAAGCCACCATACTCAGAACAGAGTCTTAGCCGGGCAGTGGTGGCACACACCTTTAATCCCAGCACTTGGGAGGCAGAGGCAGGCGGATTTCTGAGTTCGAGGCCAGCCTGGTCTACAGAGTGAGTTCCAGGACAGCCTGGGCTACACAGAGAAACCCTGACTGCTCGTCAGGGCTGCTGATCCTGAGTGCTCTGTGTTTATATACATGTGTATGTACAGTTTGTTCACTGATGTGTTAAGCCAAGGGTTTAAGCCCACAGGGTACTCTCAACAACCAGGTGAGACGGGTATTATTACGTTGGTTTTTACCAGGAGGAAACTGGGTTAAGAAACTGTTTCAATGTGACCATACAGGTTGCTAACTAGGCACCTTGGATTCCACTCCAACGCTACCTGCTCTTTTCTCCCATCCCTTTGTGTGTGTGTGTGTGTGTTGTGTGTGTGTGTGTTAACCCTGGCTCACTACGGTAGATCAGTTAGGCTGGCCTTGAATTCAGAGATCTGCCACCTCTGCCTCCTGAGTGTTGGGATTAAAGGCGTGTGCCACCGCCACTGAACTTCTTTTTCTCCCATTCTTAGCAGGCTATCTCAGGGAGCCCTTTTATATTCACTCATGAACCCTGGCTATAAGTCCATGAGAAATAACCCACAAGTCTGATATATGCACCGTTTTAGTAATCCGTCCTGCTACCTGGCAGGAAAAATTAAAGAATGCAGTGTCATCTGTAAACAAAGTCACAAATTCATGTTTAAGCTGTCTGTAGGCCTAAAGGGCTTATGTCTAACTGAAATATTGTGGAGCCCTTCTGTCCAAGATCTGGTGACAAGTGGGTGTCCAGGCCATCCTGCGTGAGCATATCCCACACGTGTGGCATTGCAGCTGCTATGCCAGGGACAGTGAAGGTTGGGCATCTTTAGTGTGGAAACAGAGAACATGATGGGTCCCCATACAACTTCATATTTAGAGGAAACCAAGATTCAGACATGTTAAGTAACCTGGCCAGGGTCACATAGCTTATGTGTTAAGAAAGATAGAATTCATAAAAACCATGGATTGTTTATTTAACTCATTTGCAAAGGCTATCAAGTCTAATTAAACAGAAACTGCAAGTTGACAAGGATATAAAAAGTCTTCAGAGGATTTCAAGATTAAGAAGGGGGATTTTTTTTTTTTAATTAGTAACTTTAAAAAAAATGTTAATCAAAGGCTTTATAAGTTTGGTAATGCTCAATAATAAGATGCCCATACAATCAGAAGTGTAACCCAATACCCAACTAGATATATCAACTATCTTTGACTGGCGGAGACACGCAAACATCCGCCTCCATGTTCCCATCCCCCCCACCCCATCTCCTAGCTCCTCCTCTCTAAGAAGGGGGATTTTAACCCTTGCCCTTTACAGGAGTCTGCCTTGGGTGTGCTCTATGCGTGATAAGCTGGGACAATTGCTGTCAGGGGAGGTGAATAAAGCCGATTCCGCTAACAACCTTTACTCTGAACTTTGGTCTCAAACACCTTTCATTTGACTGAATCAGGCCGCCTTGAGAGAATTACTCATCTGTTAGCATGCTGTGTGCAAGTCTGGGCTCTTCACTTGACGCTTTCAAACCCACAAACAATTGAGAATCTATTTTCCCCTTGATAAAATTCAGGTCCCGCCATATTTGTGCAGTCCTATTTAAAAGTTGGTGTTGACTATAATTGTCTTCAAGCAAGTTGTTTTGTTTCATTAGGGACCTGCTCTGCAGGATGACTGTCCAAATTGTTGAAGAAAGAAATAACTTAGTCTCCACATCTTTAAACACATCACAGGGTGACACACTTGTGAACCGAGTATTAGCGTTTAAGTCAGTATCGACACACAGCAGCAGAGGTAACAGCTCGCTTTCAGCTGTGGAGAGTAAGAACTCCACAGAGTCTTCCTCATCTGTAGCCGACTTTACTAAAGAATCTCAAGGGAGAAATCACAGCAATTGTTAGAGTCCAATGATTCCTCTTGCTTCAACCCCAATTCAAAGCCAGTTCCTGCGTAAACCAGGACAGGATGGTTACTCCGCGAGTGAAGGAAGTCATATATGGCATTTGTCGCTCATTAGTTTTTCTTCTTTGCAGTTCCCGAAGTGGCTGAGATCTACTAGAACCTGAGGCTACACACACCCAGCCGCTTTTGCCCGGCTGCCTTCCTGCTTCTTGGCCAGTCCAGAGCTGTTCACGAGTCATTTGTACACCAGGTGGGCATCTAATGCCTTTTCCATGTGGCAATCAGAGAAGTTCCTTGTGTTATTATTACCAGGCTGATCTTTCCCCCTCTTCTCTCCTTCCCTCTCCTCCCCTCCCCTCCCCTCCCTTCCTTCTCTCCTCTCCCTGCGATCTATTGCTATGTAGCCAGAGCTGGCCTCTAACTCAGGATCCTCCCACCTCAGCCTCCTGGATCCCGGGATTAGAGATGGGTACTGCTATACTCTCCATTCAAAGGCTGATTTTTAAGGATAAACTCTTCTCCTGCCTTTTGGCCAGGAAATGTTATGAATGCTAAGTGGTGGGGGATGGGTTCTAACTTATTTTGCCAAGGGGAGGGACGGGACTAGACAAATAGGGTTGAATGGCTACCCTGAGATGGGACCCACATTCTTAATTTGTCAACAAGGATGCTTCTTGTCATCAGAAAGGAGAGCCTCAGGAATGATGAAAAGGAAAAATACATATTATATATATTATGAAAGTACAAGTTTACAAAAGACAATTATCAGTTTGGCTAATAGTTATTTATAAGATTTTGATAATAAAGATTGATTAATAGAGATAAAAAAAAAAAGAAAAAGAAAGGAGAGCCTCAGTTTCCCCCTTCTCTTTCTGTTCCAGTTGGCAACCAAGCTTCAGAGGTTTCCCAAGCAGTCACTGGAGAAGTACTATCTGTAATTGATGTCTGAGATTTGGAGATTCTGAGAACATAAGCCCTGGTTGTTGTCTCCTTACTGTATGGAACCTACCACAGTAGCCCACTGAGGGTTCTTTCCCTTGGGATCCTGGACTCTTAAGTACGACTTCAGACAAGGACGATGCTGAGCTCTATCAAGTGCGTGTTGGTAGGGGACAGCGCTGTGGGGAAAACCTCACTGTTGGTGCGCTTTACCTCTGAGACCTTCCCGGAGGCCTACAAACCTACTGTGTATGAGAATACGGGTGTAGACGTCTTCATGGATGGCGTCCAGATCAGCCTGGGTCTCTGGGACACTGCCGGTAATGATGCCTTCAGAAGCATTCGCCCCTGTCCTACCAGCAGGCAGATGTGGTACTGCTGTGCTACTCTGTGGCCAACCATAGTTCATTCCTGAACTTGAAGAACAAATGGATCAGTGAGATCAGGAGCAACCTACCCTGTACCCCGGTGCTGGTGGTGGCTACACAGACTGATCAGAGAGAGATGGGACCTCACAGGGCTTCCTGTATCAATGCCATAGAAGGAAAGAGACTTGCCCAGGATGTGAGAGCCAAGGGCTACCTGGAGTGCTCAGCCTTAGCAACCGGGGAGTACAGCAGGTATTTGAATGTGCTGTCCGAACAGCTGTCAACCAGGCCAGGAGGCGAAATAGAAGGAAGCTGTTTTCCATTAACCAATGCAAGATCTTCTAAACCCTAAGGATCGGTACCCAACATTCATGAACATACCTCAAAGACTCATTGGAGAGGGGAAGGCAGGCAAGCCAAGAGGACTGATGTTCCATCTTGGAACATCTGAACAATCTTTCTGGGTGGGGCTATGGGGAAGTCTGCCGCTGATGCTTCCACTAACTGTACTCTGCAGACTGAACTCTGTGCCCAGCACAACCAGAGAGATTCCTTGGGAAGCCATATCAATAGCCCATCTTCAATGAGAGACTAAAATAACCATCCCAATTTAGACAATGAAGTGCATTTCCCAAGTATGCCATATTTAAACCCACATCTTATTTAAATAATAACCAAATATAGAGCTCTTGTTTTCATGCTTGGGAAGTCTTTTCTTTGAAAAGACAAACTGCTGTATGAGGAAAATAACCTTTTGGGGTTCAACCATATGTCTGTGGTGTTATTATTTACTCCCAAATTTAATTTAGTTGGAACTCCTTGCTTGCTGTGTTTTTCTAGATAATCAGACTTTCCAATGACCATAAACTGATCCCTGTAATCCATCTTCCGTGTCCCTCTTATTCAGAGTTGTGTATAAAATACAGCTCCAGACCAGAAGGTATTTTAACACTGACAAATGGATTTCTCCGTAATTACAAAAGAACATTTCTTATTTATGATATCACCTGTCACTCAAAGAATTCCGGTTGCACACCAAGTGTTCCTTTCTCACTCATTAAGACAGAAATGGAAGGAAAAATAAATCTTTCATCTAGAGAGTCATACTGTGCAAAGTAACAGCAGCAGAACTTGGAATGGAGGCAAGGTGGGGGGACTCCCTTCTGATGTGTACTTCCTGATTGGTTACAGGTCTCAGAAGAACAGACAAATATTATAAATAATAGCTAATTGGCTGGCACAACCCCATCATATATTAATTTTAAGACTGAAACAAAGTGATCAGGAAGATGCCTATATACGTATGCCTGTGTATGAGGGAAAGGGCAGTATTTATGGCTTTTCCTGTTTCATGAGTAGATACTCGTGAAAAATATTACAGATCTCAGGTTCAGAGACTGAGAGAGTCTGTAGCAATTACTCAGATAATAAAGGGTTGTTGGGAAATGCTAACTCAATAGGGAGATGTGTGTACATGCAATCCTCCTTTCTGATTATGTGGAAGCCATGATGCCGCTCACCTTTTCTACATGCTGATGTATCATTTATAGTTCCAATCTGATAGCTGGGAACCCTTGAAGCACCTTTCTTGGAGCCCAACACTGTAGAGGGGTTGTGTGGCTGTCACCATGAAGGGTGAGGAGCCTGCAGGAGCAGCCCTACTGAGGATTCTGTTAACATAGGCCAATCAGCGCGACACATGGATTCTCTGGCTGATTCTCTGCAGCTACAATCTGTTAAACATATCATAGAACGTCCCCCATCCACCCCCATGCTGCTTTCTCCTGTATCACAAGCCTGGGACCTGGATCTTGGTCTTGGGTAGAATTGCTTGCCATTTCCCAGGGCTAATAGGTTTGCTTTCAGCTAATCTCTCAGCCTTCTGTAGCTTGTCCTTGCTGCTGGACCACCTACGTCCCTTGACTTGAGAGCTCATGTCTTCTGTTCCTGGCACTGGGCACCTGAAGGTTAGAATGCTGAAGAACTGAGCGGGCAGGGGAGGAGACAGGGACTATGTCCTCCAGGTCCCTCATGTCCCTCTGATTCTCTCTCTTCACTCTCCAGTACACAAAGGATTTTGTGCTTATTTTTCTTTCGAAGTTGTGTGTGTGTGTGTGTGTGTGTGCTGTTGTTGCTGTGAACTCAAACTATTTTTTCTCACACTGCCACCCAGGATGACCTCAAACTTGCCGTGATGCTCCTGCCTCAGCCTCTCCAATGCTGTGACTATAGGTGTGAGCTACTCTACTTGGCTTACAAAAGGTCTTTAATAACAAACTCAGCTTTAAGATTAATCTGTGCAATATTTTACCACACATTGAAGAAATGAATTGCTACACACTCAGTTGGCTGTCCCTTAATGCCTTTCTTTCTACTGAAGGGAGGTAGGGTTGGGGAGCGTCTAAAAGTGGGAAGGACCCAGGGAGGAAGAGAAAGTTTCATGGTGGAAACAAAAGGGGAGGCCAGCGAGGCTGCTAATGGACCTGAGTGAGGCTTGCCTGTTGACAGGAGCCAACTGTAAAGCTCCTTTAAGGAAGGAAGCTGCACAATGGAGAGCAGGAATTCTCGTGGGAAACTTCCTCGATGTGCACCTAGTGGACACTGAGCCGGGCAGGGCCCTTCTTCTCTGTGTCCCCAAGGCTGTGCAGCCTCATAATTCGCTTTGTGTCCCTAGGGCCCAGCGCAGGAAAGAAACCATAGCTAAATGAAGTTGTATGAGAGAAAGGAAGAGGTTGGGCCTCAAAGCCGTTCTGAGAAGGAAACAGACCTGGGCAGGCCTGCAGGAGGAGGAGATAAGTATTGACGCATACTTCACAGGCCTGTATCTTTAGTTTGACACGCTGACATGAAGGTGTATGAATCGTCCCCTTCAGTCTATGGTACTTTTTGTATGCTTCACCTTCAGTGTCCCAAGTAGCAAAATTAAATATGCTCATGTTTACATACAAAAAAAAAGTGGATTTAAGTGGTTAAGTTCATTTGTTCTGGCCTAAACAGAATCCTGGAGGCTGGGATCATGGGCCAGCACAGTCAAGCTCAGCGGAAGAACCTCTTCATCTGATTGGTGGCTTCTTGCTATGTGTGTGTGCCGGTGGGGAGGGCGTCAATCTATTCTCATAAGAACCCTGGTGCCATCTGTGAAGGCTCTGTCTTTCTGACCACATTATCTCTTAATCCTATCACAGTGCTCAGGCCTCAGAGGAGCAGTTTAAAGGGAAAGGGACCCACATTCCCTCAAACCAATCTTCCTCTGTCTTATTCAGCCTCGCTAAATGGGGACAACAGAATAGTCTGGCCCAATACAATGGGTTAGATGACAAGATGACAAAAAGCATCCAGATGATTGAACTATGTAGAGCATTTCAGATATCTGGGCACCGAGTTAAGCTCCTGTATGTCATGATCACAACACATGGTAAGTGGCGCACGTGAGCAACTTGAGCCTCAGCATGTTAATGGGACAAGCCTGAGCCACACAGTGGGTGAGAATCAGAACTCTACGTCTAGAGCAGGTCTGCGTGGCTCCAAAGCTCTACTCAAAACCACCATGCTCCACTTCCTCCCAAGCAGTTAGCTGGATGACTTCGCCACATCCAATCTGTAGCTGCAGGCCTCACCCCCTACTAGTCAAAGGGCCTGTATTTAAATGATGATGATGATGATGATTTTGGCCTGTTCATTTGTTATTGTTACTGTTTTGAGAAAGGCTCTTGCTATGAACTCAAACTCGTGGTGTTCTTTCTGTCTTCCATTTCCAGTGCTGGTGTTACAGGCACATATCACCACACCCAATTTAAAAGATTATTTTTATTTATTTATTTGCAGTACTGGTTATCAAAACCAAGGTCTCTTGAGTACCAGGCAAGTGCTCCACCCTGAACTATGCCCCCAGCACTAAAAGATTGTTTTTAAACAAAATATGCCAGGTCTAATCTCCTTCTTCCCTTTTCGTTGTAATTTCTGGTAATTTCCTGTAACTCACCCAGTATCATCGATCGCAAAGATCCCTATTTCTACCCTGGGATTTTCTGTGTAATTTCCTAGACTGCTTGTGTGTGAAGTGGCAGACGTGAAATCCAACGTGACTTTGTGCTCTCAACAGCTTGGGCACAATTTTGATTTCTTATCTTGCTACCTCACTCTTCAGGTCTCACAGATTCCCCAAATGAGCAGCAGGGGAGAAGAGAGCCTGGCTCTGCCCTTTTGAGGATTTGATACCCGGGAAGGGCACTTTATGCAGCCTGAGAGGTAGATACATTCCAGTTTGGCAGATCTGTGGTGTTATAAAGAGACGGGGGTAGAGGCAGGGATCTCTGTGAATGTTGGTCCTCTGTGAATGTTAGAAGGCAGTTGATTGGCAGGTTTGTAGTGTTATGAAGTGACTGGAGGGGGGGCCAGCAGGGGGAGGGGAGGAAAGACCTCTGTGAGTGTCAGTAACATAACTTTATGACAGGCCTTACCAGTCCTCAGATGCTGTCTGTCTTGATGAGGCAAAGAAATACAATCTCCAGCAGCTTTTCATGCGATAAAACAAGGCATGGGAGCTACCTGTGCTGGGAGCTCATGAAGGACCATGACTAGACCTACTGTCTGAGTTAGTCTGAGGACTCTAAACGTTATATTGACATAAAACCCAATGCTACATAAAAAGTCATAAAAAACAAAAGAGTAAGAAGTTAGACTGTGAAACACTTTGGAGTCAGAAAATTTGAGTTGAATGTCTTCCATCCTGAATTCCCTTTTCTTAAAACATAGGTACTATGTTTCTAGAGCATTCTATAGAAGGATTTAATAATGATTGTGGGAGAACTTTATGCCTGTAAACTTTTGTTCAGACAGTCACGTTATCGTGTGTCTGCTGGATCCCTGTGCTGAAATCTCTAATCAGATCAGAATTTTCTAGAGGTTTCATCATGTGGGCAACATGACGGGAAACCCACACAGAAGCAGATACTGCCTATAATACTGTCAGCTAGAGTAAGATGGATAATGACACAGAATAATAAAAAAAAGCGACAAACTCCATCTGAATGCCTACTGTTTCCAGGCTTGTGTCAGCACTTTACAGATACCTCAACACACACACACACACACACACACACACACACAGGGGGTGGAATAGGGTGGGGGAGTATTATTTTGCTGAAGACCAGATATATACATAGAAATGTTTCTTTTTACAGTCACTTTTCAAATGTCCCAATTGACCATCTAATTTCCATACACGTAAACTTGGCCTGTTAAGTTATATGATCAGTGATGTTCAGTGGCCATTATGGTTGCTAGTTTAGACAACATGACTGATCCCTGTCACACACTGTAGGGCATGCTGCCAGTTAGTGCTTGGCAGTCTTCCCCAGTGACCTGCCTTCTGTCATTCTTTCTGTAATATTCTCAGCTGAGCATACCCTGTCCTGCTGGTCTGTTTCCCACTGTTCCTGCCTTCCAGGCTAGTCCATGAACCCAGCATCCCAAGTATCTTCCTTGCTGCTTCCACTCTAGCAGGAAGTCAGATAGAGGCGGGGCTGGGGGGGCTGGGAAGAGCATTGGGTTCTCTTCTTTTACCCATCATCCTTTGGTGCTGTCTATCTGCAATGTCCAAGTCCCTCCCCTACCTCAGGGTGTAGCTTCCTCTGGGCTCTGAGATGGCATTTCCTCCTGGTCTTCAGCCCTAAAGAAGGCTGAGGTTAATATCCCAATAGGGTCTGTTTATAGAGATCTCTCAAGTGTTGCTTTCATTCATGTCTCCTCATTGAACCACCCAGAACACATTTGGCTTCTTGCTGGACTCTGGATGACATACTCACTAAATAGTAACTTTTTATGTGTTCTGGTGTTTATTGTTCAAATCCTCACTGACAGGTGAGGGTGGGCAGTGTGGGTAACTGCCTTTCCCTGAGTCACAAAATAAAAAACCAAAACCACGCACCTCATCCATCTGCCTGGACTAGAAAGGAGGAGTTGATTAACTAGTATGATGGCTCTGGGGGAGAAATGTTACAAATGGTGAGTTTTCCACTGACACAATCACACTGAAGAAACTGTCAGTCTGCATGATGTATCAAGAATGACTAGCAGCCAACCAGAGAAGCATTTCAATTTTTTTTTTTTTTTTTTTTTTGTTGACCTCAACACCACGGTGCTTGCCTGTGATCCCGTGCTGAAGCACAAGGATCAAAAATCTGAGCTGAGCCTGGGCAATATATCCAGACCCTGTCTAAAGAAATAAAAGGCTATTTCTTAGTAGAGAAACTACATATGATCAGTGAACAAGAGAAAATATGACTAATCACATACCTATTCATGGACCTATTGCAAAACCCATCCATGTCGTTCCTTTTTCAAACCACCATATCAGCAAAAGAATTTAAAGGTATGATAACACCAAGCATCGGTGTGGGTGTGAAGCAGTGGTGGGAGAACCTGCACCCTGTCGATGGATTGTGAGTCCGTATAGCCTGTCGTTACTTAGTACAGCAGAGTATCTTATACTGGTGACCTCCTGCCTCCAAATCCATGCCCAGAGATCCATTTACATAGATTTCCAGGAAGAAATCTATGTAAGAGCACTTAGTAGGATGGCAGGTAATGGCAAAGCTAGAGACAATACAATGTCATGATCAGATGAAGGCCAATTAAATTTTGGGGAATTCACATGTGGACCACAAGGCAGCACAAAAAAAGAACAATCTATAGCTACATATTGCAGCATGGATGAGTGTAGACAAATGTGAGGGAGAAACATGTGAATAAAAAATAACGTAGAATTAGTTCATTTATATGACGTTCAAATGTGAGCAAAGCTTAACATTTAGGGTAAAAGGCATTTTAAAGACTAGAATAGCATAGCATAGAACAGAACAGGATAGAACTCAAGTAAGTGCTTATCTCTTTTTATGAGACTATAGAATATGAATGGACAGGATCACCAGAGGTGTGACACATTGGTCACGTTCTTAAACTTGGAAAGTCAGTAACTGAGTGTTCATTGGGATTTTTCTTTTATTATTTAGTCTTCAAAAAGTTATTACATATTTTATCTGCTTTCTAAAGTACGGTATAATTAGTAATTTAAGATACTATTGAGAAGTTGGAGTAAGGTCAAATCCGAAAACCTGAAGAAGCCCGGCTCTGCAGCCTCATGTGAGTGGACTAACTTTTCTGTGTGTCAGTTTCCTCATGGTGTGGAACAGGTAAAAGGAAATCATAGAGTTGTGAGCACTATCAGCTAAGCTAGCAGGACTGTACTAAGTCTGGTACCCAGTAAATGCTCAAGAAATCGAATGTGTGTCATCTGATTATCATGTCCCTCTGGGCTGGGGGACCTTAGGTCTTTCGTGGGTGAGGACACCAAGGTTTTGAAATTATGAACTAGCAAATCACAGACTCATGCGTTGGCAAATCTGGATCCTCTCAGTCTCCCAACCAACTTTAGAGGTTGGTTACTGTGGTCTATGCACAGACAAAGACCCTGAATATCAGCATGAGTGGATTATTATATAATGTTACAATCATTATCTATTTTCATTTCACGGTGGACTTCTTAACCCAGACTGTGCAAAATAGCCAAAGTTCCTGAATTTGTGGCGTTCACATCTAGTTAGGAATGGGTGGGCAGACAGTATTTGTATGAAGAAATAAGATCAAGGAAGGAGAGTGATCTGTGCAAAGAATAAAACAAACTGGGAGGAGGGAGAGAGCCTTGGTGCCTGGGTAGTGCAGACAGGCCTAACTAAAGAGGGGGTGAGTGACCGGACGTATCCGTGCCGACATTTTGGAATAAACAGCCCCTGTGGAAGAGACAGCTTGAGAAGGATGTACACATGTTATATTAGTCAGTGTTTGATGCTACAGAGCCTTTCACAGGAGTGAAGGATTTTCCTAGGGTCTGCTGCCATCTGCCCACCTGTGAGAAGCCCTGATTGGGGTTGTCTGTGGTGGGGGTTAACAAACAGCCTAGAATAGGACAGTAGCAGAGTTCGCAGAAGCAGAACACAGCCTGGAGCTCCCACCAGCAGGTCGTTTCTAACGGATTCTGAACAAAAGGAAGGAAATGACTAGAACTCAGGATGGAGATAGGGCTCAGAGCCAAGACCACAGAGTGATGCTGAGAAGCAGCAAGGCCACACCATCCAGAGCCCCGCCCCTTGAAGCAGCTGGACTCTTCACCATGTGCCCAAGCTGTGATAGACAAGCCTGGAACTTTCACATGGACTGAAACAGACCGGAGTTAATTCAAGTGCATCACTAGTATTAACTTCAGGGCAGCTGGACTTGTCATCTTGGGAATTTCCTGAGGAGAGCCTTGAATTAATCACTGTCCATGTGTAGTGTACTTACATCTCAATTCGATCTTGTCCCACGCCTCTGTTTTTATCTCCTCCTCCTTATCATTCCTATTTGCAGCCGGGTACTCATCTCAGCCTTCTGAAAAAGTAGATGCTGGCCTCTCAGCCCCGACCCCCACCATCTATGGTGTGTGTGGTGTGTGTGTGTGTGTGACAAATGCCAAATTCCTAGAAGCAGCACCAAATCTCTCAACGTATGTGTGTGGTCTGCCACAGCACCTGCTTGTTTCTGCATAAGTGTGTGTGTGTGTGTGTGTGTGTGTGTGTGTGTGTGAGAGAGAGAGAGAGAGAGAGAGAGAGAGAGAGAGAGAGAACTTACAACATGACTCCAGCCAGTGCTGAAGCTGAAGCAGGTTTCTTTTTCTCCAGCCTGCTTTGATATCATTTTAGGTACATCCATAAAATATGGTCAGTTCTTAGTTCAAAGACAAAGTAAACAAGAGAAGTATTAAACGAGGAGATCACACAAGATAGCAATTAAGTAGTGAGCAAAAGGGTCACGTAAGATAATAATTAAGTAAAGTAGTAAACAAATCCCCATGGTCACTGTTTCTAATATTCTTATCTGCGCCTACTTCCTTGTCTGAGCCCGGTGACAAATGCCAAATTCCTAGAAGCAGCACCAAATCTCTCAACGTATGTGTGTGGTCTGCCACAGCACCTGCTTGTTTCTGCATAAGTGGTGCCTGAGTAAAGGTTTGAACACAACTTTTGAGACTGTTTTGCTTTCTAACATGTGCTTGAGGCAGGATCTTTTAGAGTACTACAGGCTAACCGGCCCTTGGGCTTCTAGGAGATTCTTCTGCCTATGTCTCTGGTCTTACTATAGGAGCCCCAGGATTACAAACGCACTCTCTAGCACCTGTACTATCTGGTTTTGTGTTAACTTGACACAAGCTAGAGTCATCAGAGAAGAAGGAGCTTCAGTTGAGGAAATACCTCTATTACAGCCGAATCCAATGAGATCCAGCTGTAAAGCATTTTCTCAGTTTGTGATCAATTTGTGAGAGTCCAGTCCATTGTGGGTGGTGGCATCCCTTAGGCTGGTGGTCCTGGGTCCTATAAGAAAGCAGACTGGACAAGCCATGGGAAGTGAGCCTGCAAGCACCCCCCTCACCCCTCACCCCCACCCCCATCCCCCATGGCCTCTGCATCAGCTCTGCCTCCAGGATCCTGCCCTGCTTGAGTTCCTGTCCTGACTTCCTCTGGTGATGAACAGCAATGTGGAAGTGTGAGCTGGATGAAAACCTTTTCCTCCCCAACTTGCTGTTGGTTGTGGTGTTTTGTGGCAGCAATAGAAACCCTGACTAAGACAGCATCTGAGATTCAATCTCAGGTTGTCAGCCATCTTCTTGGCCAGAAGCCTGTTTCTTTAGAGAATGTGTCCCCATAATCATTGCCTTTCCACATCAACTCCTGTGATGCTCTTGGATGCCTCTGAAGTGCTTTTCCATGCCTTGTCTTAATGACTGCAGGACTGGCCAGCCCACAGGGCTGGGTGCACGGTCTTCCATGACCTCAGCACAGCACTGCAGCTGGTCTTACTGTGTCATTCTGCAGGCAGAGCAGTTAGGGCTCAGGAAACGTGAATGACCCATCCATGTGCTGTAACTCATGCTCATAGAAGCAGGTTTGTGCTTATTTCTCTTGACTCCAATTCCCCTCCCCCATCCTCTCCCAGTACACTAAAGATGTTCCGAGAGTGGGGCGAGGCAACACGGCTTGGCCAGGAGGGACTCATTCATAGTTATTGACCAGAAACGAGGTATGCTAACTCGAGTCAGCTGGGAGAAGGGACCCTCAGCTGAGGCATTGTTTCCATCCCCTTGGCGTGTGGGCATGCCCGTCTGTGGGGCATTTGCTTGATTGTTGATTGATATGCAAGAGTCCTGTTCAATGCTGATGGTGCCGCCCCTGGGCAGGCACCCTGGGAGATTTAAGAAAGGTAACTAAATATGAATCTAAGAGCAAGCCAGTAAGCAGCATTCTCCGAGGTCTCTGCTTCAGTTCCTGCATCTGCTTCCTGCCTGTCACTCTGCCTTCTCTGGAAGTGATGGACTGTAATCGGTAAGCTGAAGTAAATCCCTTTTTCCCCCACTTCATGTTTCAGCATAGCAACAGGAAGCAAACTCGGATATGAGGTCTCCTATCCTAACCTTGGCTTTATTCTTATAACCTTGGCTTTATAATGGGAATTTGCTTTTTAATTGGATCTACAACCCATCTACTGAGGAGGTAGCTTCTGTGGTTTTTACATGTACCTGCCCCTCCTCTTCTCATATTTTAGGTCATGATGCGGTCATTCTACTAGAAGGGGCTTCTAGGAGGTGAATGGGGCTAGAGTTTCTATTAATAAGGATAATTTGCTCACTGTGTGAGGATGAGAGGAGGAGGACCACCAGGAGCTAGTTTGATGCCTGGGGTGAAGCATTGACCTAGCACAAACGAGACTCCGGGTTTGATTATCGACAGAGAGTAAAGGGTGAATCAATGTTCACTAAATCTTGGACTTCTCAACCTCTAGGACAACAAGAAATACTTTTTTTTTTGGTTTTTTGAGACAGAGTTTCTCTGTATAGCCCTGGCTGTCCTGGAACTCACTCTGTAGACCAGGCTGGCTTCGAACTCAGAAATCCGCCTATCTCTGCCTCCTGAGTGCTGGGATTAAAGGCGTGCACCACCACTGTCCGGCAAAGAAATACATTTTATTGTCTCCCATCACCCACTCTGGCCCATCCTGTTCCACCAGCCTCCGTTGACTTAGAGAGCACTTACTGGGTAAGTTAGGTACAGATCATATTTGTGTCCGGCAAATGTGAAAAATCCAAAGGAAGAATATTACTTAAAATTTAGGACCCAAATTAACTTTATCTTTATTCTCTGGATACTGCCACTCTAGTTTCTTAGTCCTTCTGTGCGCATAGATACTTCTTCTGAGGGTCTAATGCTCCAAGCACCCACCCAGCCATCTTGCTGGCTCTCTCACTCCATAATTGCATAAACTGGGAGAACCTGAGGAGAATATCTGAGCCCAGAAAGAAAACGTGTAGTTTGACAAATACTTTGATCTTCTTGTCAAATGACCTCTAAGTTTATTGAAGTTTCTTTGTTCCTGAGTGGGGGCAAGAACCCAGTACCTGCTTTCCCTTTCTCTGCCCTTCCAATGGATGAAGCTCCAACTGGAAAGAAATCTGTCCTGTTCCTTTGGTCCTCAGAGGAGACTTGAGCCCTTCAGCAACAGCTAGGGACAAACTCACCTAAGTTCCGTTGATTTCTCAGGGTCAACCTGTGGCTGCTAGGCTTAGAATACCTGACTCCATCTTGCCAGACTTCCTCTCAGGAAGGGTTGGGAGGAGGGTTGGGGAGGAAGGAAAGGAGGGGAGCTGGGGCAAAGAAAACCCCCATCCTGCCACAACACAGGGTTTCGGATTGTCTCTGCTTTGATGCTAGCGGCTTTGATTCTCCCTGGTTGTTTTCAGGTTGGGGTGGGGTAGGGGAGCTTGTGAAAGGCCTGTACAGAGGCCTGACATGGAGCAGTCTGCTGTAGGTGTGGAAGCCTGGACCTACATACAAGCATTGTTATACAGCGAGCAGGCTCTATTCAGGAATATATTGTGTGTCCGTATATGCATGTGTTGTATGTATGCAATAACGATTAATGAAAAAAAGACGCTGTGACGTTGAAAGATAGGAGGAAAGAGCATATGGGAGAATTTGGAGAGAGGAAAGAGAGTTGTTAGTCATCTCAAAAGGAAAAAAAAAAAGACTACAGTTTCTCCTGGGACAGAGAAGTTTGTTTTCCAGTGAATCTGTGATTATCTGGTCAAACTGTGATGATGAAGAACCAGTCTTTTTAAATTTACAATCATGGCAGGTGGATGTTGTAGAAAAACCACACTGACTGCCAGGAGCCTCCTGGCCTTGAGAGAGTAGTGGCAGGGGCACAGAGTAGGACTCTGATGTGGCTTTAAAGTCTTGAGGGTCTCTGCACATTCTAGCTCTCTAACTACTGAAATGCTGATGATAACTTCTAAAATGTCCTAAAAACTTCCTTGCTCTTTCTGAGGTTAAAAAGCTGCTGGCTTAGGGGATTGACACCTGTAACCTAACAGCAGGGAAGGGGGAGGAGAGGATAGGAGGGGTGGGGATTGAGTATTGTGGCCTTTGTTCTAAATTGGCAGGAACTGCGTGGCTCTCATTTTTGGCCTGTTAGTCAGAAGTCACAGGACGAAAAAGGGACACTTTGAGAAGTGATTATAGCATTTATTACTAAGTTGTAAAAAGTTTCCTGTGAAAGCTATCTAAGGGTAAAAGCAGAAAGATCCTAAGGGGTGGGGGTGGGGGAAGGGAAAAAATTTCTTCTCTCTTTTCTCATCTCTCTGTCCTCAGTACTTACACATCTTTCAGAATACATGATCACATGTTTAAAAAGTTCATCATAAGTTCACACAAAAAATTAAATCATAAATTGAAATAGAAGTTTACAACAGAATGTTTACATGCACATCCATTAGGAGTAATTATCTGACTACGCATCCATCACCTGTCTCAGCTCCACAGGCTCACTGAAAGTCAAAAACTGTAAGTAATAGTGAAGTTTTGTACTGATAAACTCAGTCAAGATTTTGTCTTCTGTCCTAGCACCTATAATAAATCATTAGTTCCCTTTTTATGACCTTTGGTTAATTGTTTTTACAACCTCTTAGAATGTGCTCTGAGTAGGAGAAAGTCTGATTACCATTTAAGAGCAATTAACTGGTGACACATGGGAGACTGGCAGAGTTCTCATTGCAGTTTTTACTATCAGAAAAGGACCTATTGGCAGTCTCACTACAAAAGAGCTTAGTAGTCACTGATAGAATTTTAGGAATTCTTATAGGATCATTAAGACTTAAGAAGTCATCTATTTGTCTATAGAGCATCACTACGAGACAGTACATTTTCTTAGATCTGCAGAAATCTGCTCAAAAGGGGCAAGGTAATACCTAGTGATTGTTATATATGTTTAATAATAACAGGAAAAAGCATATTAATAGCAGGAATCTTTCCTAAAATAAATTCTCTTAGGCCTTGCATATAAGAGAAAATCTGTTGTGGATTAATCCGAAGTAGACCATCTCAGGAAGATCACCTGCTAGTTATTAGCTTATTCTATTATGGCTCCTGACAACTGACTTGCAAAAGGAAAAGGAAACTAATAAAGAAATTAATAGGAAAACTTGAAACTGAAAAGAAAAGATATGGGGAAAGAAGACAAGTCCATTTTAAAAGATAATTGTTAGATTCAATAGTAGCCCTCTTGTTGCTACTAACCATTTGAAATGCATTAGATTTTCCCTGTCAGGGCTCCACACACTCTACCATAGTCCTCATGGCAGACCATTGTACAGGACTTTCCTCTGACTGCTAAAGTGCTGCCATCCTCAGGAGTCTAGCGAAATCTGCTTACCAAATTGTCGCAGCTGGGCTTATTGACTGTTGAGTTTCCTCTTGGATGGAAGCATGGAGAGAGGGAGAGGGAGAAAGAGAGTATGTGTGTGTCCCTGTCTGTCCCGGGACCCTCACATGAGTATCCAGCCAGCTCTCCCTACTAACCACTCGTAAGTAGTTCTGTCCTAACTGCAGTTGGTCTTCCGTGGGGAAGAATGGAGAGTTCCATTGACACAGCCATCATCCCTGGTGGTACAGAGCTTCCAGTATGCCTACCTTAGGGCCACCCATACCCCTTGCCAACTGCTTCCTAAGAAAGTCCACTAAACTCATTTATTTCCTGGTTGGGGGCAGGAGGAACTTTGGTGTCTTGGTTTGTTGATGGAACAGTAGATACTGTTTATATCTGTTGAAGGGAAAGGATTTTAGCAAAACAGACCTGCGCTGGACTGCAGACTATTTGAGTAGCATTGAGCAAGTTTACTCACTTTTCTAATAGGAAAGTTCATTCATTCACTAGATAAGCATTCATTGATTATCTTACAAGCCAAGCATTCAGGTGATCCTCTTGCTAGAGTTAAGGTTAGAACCTCTAACAAGATAGGTTCAGCCACCATCCTTCGTAGGTCAATTAAAAAGACAAGTAATAATGAAAAGTCGAGAAAGAAGACTTCAATGCAAGAGGAACAAATAATTATGCCCCGTGACACTCTTAAGGGTCCTGATCTGAGGTTTAGGTTTAAATAGACACTGAGAGACAAGAACGCATAGGAAGTAGGTTGTCAACTTGGAGCTCTACTTGGTGTGATGCTAGTGTGGTGGTTAGAATGACTATGGCTCCCATAGACTCATATGATGAGGTTTAATTGGTAGAACTGTTGGGGAAGGAGTGGGAAGTGTGGCCTTGTTGGAGGAGGCATGTCACTGGAGGTGGGCTTTGAAGTTTCAGAAGCCCATACCATCCCAGTTAGTACTCTCCCCCTCTCCCACCTCCTACCTCTCCCCCTCTCTCGCCTGAATTGGTTTGGGGTCCATGCACAATAAAATGAAGTGTGTCCTCAAAGAGGACTTCTAGGAAGAATCCCCAATTTACCATCTTATGTCTATAAATAACTGAGCATGCATATAATTAAAATTAGATATGTATGGGAAGGGATATTCATGGTAGAGAAATGATGACATAACTTAGCCCATCAATCAGCACAGAGAACTACCTAAACTTCAGTAACCAATCTCCTTCCTTTCCAACCCCTAAAAAGATGCCCAGGCAATAACCTGGAGCCCTTAAATATCCCCACTTACTGTCAATCTTGATAATGTATTCTTTTTTTCTAATCTCTACTATAACTTTGATTTGAATAAGCCTTCTCTGCTGCTTTGCAATCTTTGGGTGCCTTGCACGTTTTGGGTTGTTTTTTTGTTTTTGTTTTGTTGGGTTTTTGCTTGTTTTTTGTTTGTGTTTTGTTTTTGTTTTCTGAGGCAAGGTTTCTCTGTGTAGCCTTGGCTGTCTTAGAATTCTATCTGTAGACCAGACAGGCCTTGGACTCACAGAAATCTGCCCGTCTCTGACTCCCAGGTGCTGGGATTAAAGGCAAGCATCACCACTGTCTGGCCTCTGTGCCTTTAGTTCATTCTTGAATAAGAGGCTAAGAACATGGAAACACTGTCCCAGATGCAGACCATTAGGGACAGAAGGAATGCTGAAGCCTGGAATGGTCAAGGTGCCATCTTGCCTATAGTTGATCCATCATTGCCTCGGCTCCTACAAGGTTGCTGGGCTGTGTGAACTCCCTTTCCAAGAGACAAGGTCTCCCTCTGACTAGCACCAGAGTCCCAGTCTTTTCCATCCCCAACCCAGAACTCAGAGTGTGCTGAATTCTAGTTCCTTGGGGGTCCATTGCTACCATAGTCTGAGAGCCAAAGGAGTTAGGATGGGGGGTGGGGAGACACACATATCTTTTTAGAAGACTGTTGCTCCGGCCACAGGCAGGTTACAATCCCTACTTTCTTTGCCTTGAGTGATTAGGACATCATGTTATGTGTTATGATTACATAATGAAATCCTAACAGCTGAATAACTCACTAATCAAATGTGATAGTTACTGCAATAGCATTGAAAAGAAAAATTGTCCCAGTGTGAGACTGGGAGATCGCCTGTTTTGTAAGGAATGTAATTGATAACTTTCTTCTGGGAAGCAAACCCTTGCTCCCAATGAAATGCCTGGTTCTGACAGAGGACAATGGCATGAAGCCTTGTTCTGGGAAGCCTATTGTACCAGGCAGACTGTCAGACCACAGTCTATGCTGCCTGACCTTCCCTTCTCTTGCAAAGTATGAATCTTTGAACTGGATTCCCAGAGGCCCTCTCCCCTGCAGAATGACTGCAACACAGTGATGGTCACCAGAAAGGAGGGAGAAGCTCTCCTTCCCATTCTGACGGGCTGGTGGAGTGAGTAAGCCAGGGACCCTGAGAAAGCTCTGTGACAGTCATGACTTGGAATCTTCATCGATGCAGTGGAGACAATAAGACCTTGAGAAACATCAGGCATGCTGGCACACGTCTTTAATCCAACTACTTGGGAGTTAAAGGCAGGTGTAGCTCTGTGAGTTCAAGACCAGTCTGGTCTATGTAGTAAGTTCCAGGCCAACCATGACTACATAGACTCTGTTTTTTTTAAAAAAAAGAGGAAAAGGAGAAAAACAGAGCAACAATAACCCAAACCCCAAAACCTCAGGAAGAGGCAGTGAGATTAAATGCTGGATGAGAAGAGCTTAGCGCTCTGCCCAGTGCCCATCAGTGTACCATTGATGGTCACTATGGCAATAAGATGAAGAAAGCCGCCTGGACTCTAGAGTCAAATGCATGCCTCCCAAAAATCTGCCACTCTCGGTAGGTTGAAGGCTTAAGCAAAAGGTTTCTTGGAAACCAGCAGAGGCACAAGGACGGCTCGTCCCTGGATGCTGTTTCTGAAAGCAGGAGGTAAAGTCCCCACGTGGGAGATGGCAAAGACCCAATGTAGCAGTGAGAAGCTGCGACTGGGGAACGCTGACAGACTTTAAGTAGGTTTGGTTTTGTAGTTGTTATTTTCCTTCTCACAGAATCTAGCCATTTCATTACAGCTCACTATATCAGTTGTTTCTTAACCCAGTTCAGTGGATACATGACTAACACCAACTGCTAATGCCAGTGTCATGTGCTGACAGGAACGCTAGAGCCACATAACTCACAATAAATGCATTTGCATGCTTTGCTCCTGTAAACCTGTCCTAGGCTAGTTCCAGGGCTCAGCCAGGATGACCCTAAGGGGACGGAATAGGAGGCATGCCAACCTGCATTTCCTTGCCCAGGGGAGTCTGAAAGTCCTAGGTCTGGCAGTCTGCTGTCCACCAAGCTCTGGGGCTCAGTCTACCCTCTGACCAGCAGATAGAAGGAGCACCCTGTGGTGGGATTCAGGGAAGGGCATCTGTAGCTTTAGGTGCTCATCCCTAGGGGTAAGGATGGGGAAATGGCATCCACATTTGCACGTTTTCAAATCCCTCCTGTGGACTGTGGAGGGACGGCTGAGTTATAGAGCAGGCCGCAGCAGGGATATGTTCTAGAGGCCCACTAAGCCTGCCCACCACCTGCTGCTGTGGAGAAGGCAGAACCTACTTGTGGTTTTGTCTCTGTATCTGTGGCTCAGGTATAGTTCTGGGCTGTCCTTTGAGCTCCAGGCCGGGGTTGAAGCGGGAGGGAGGCTGCTACACTCCTCTTGAGCCTGTCTCTCTTTGCCTTGGGTAGAAGCACATGAAACGCTCACACACTTATAGAGCAGAGTGAGGGTTAGAGGCTCTGAGGAAGGCGTGAGGGGAGGAGTGCAGGAGGTGGCCTGTTTCTCAGCTGTGTCCCCACTGTAGTGAAAGGAATAAGGGAAAAAAAAAACAAAAACAAAAATCAAAACCAAAAGCACTACAGGCATCAAGCCTGCAGGAGAACTAGACAGTGTCATCCATTCTAGGTACCTTAGCCAGTGAAGGTTGTACAGATCGTGGCAGGCTCGGCACAGGCATGGTTTCAGTCTGTACTGTCTTTTCTGCCTAGAGTCTTGTTCAGTGAGCAGCCTGCACAGCGGTGACTGATGACTGGTCTCAAACACTAAGGAAGAAAAGACGTAAGTGAAGAACTAATGGCGGGGCTGTCTCCTCTTGGTTATGGCTACAGTGCCTGATCGATAAAGGGAAAGATAACTCCGGAAAGTGTCGCTGGTAGACTACTTCTCTTTATTTATTTATTATTTATTTATTTTTTTCAGCTTGCTTTCTTTATTCACTCTAGGACCCAAACCCAAGGAATGGTGCCACCATGATTGGTGTGTCTTCCCACCTCGATGGCACTATCCAGACAAATATCGAAGCAAACCAAAGTGCACAAGCTTTTCAGAATACTGGACCATCAAACTTCCTTCAATTATGCCACAAGAAGGAGGTGTGAGGAAACGTAAATGCGCAGAAAATGCAGCTAGGAAATGCTCACCAAGTGGCAGAACGATCTGCCTGAGGCAATCAAGGGTCAGGCCTGCTGTAATTCATACTCTGGGAAGGGGACTATGGTCCCGGTGGGCATCTGGACTGAAGTACCACTGGCTGCAGGGGAGGGTGCCCTGTGCCTCTTCCCAGACTTCCTGAGTTGTCAAAGCTGCTGCTTTACTGGCCTGGGAGGAAAGTTCCACCACCTGGCTGACAAGCCTGCAGAGCTCCAGATCTTTCTCAGTGACTAAGCCCTTCAGTTTCTACAGCAGACAATTCAGCTGTGCACTGGCTCTAAGCTCCTCTGTGCGCTGGCACCCTGCACCTGTGTCCTTCCCACTTCCTTCCATGTGGGCAGCCTGCATGGGCAGCTCGTGTCATGTGGTGTCTAGGGCTCTGGCCAGTGTCTTGTATTGCTCTTTGAAGTCCTCTAATACAGGCTGAAGAGGGCTCGGTACCTCAATCCAAGATGGGAGAATGGTGGATTCCTCAGAGTGGGATGGGGGTAGGGGTAGGGGCACAGAGAAGCCTGAAGCCACTGGCGCTGCTGCTGTCCCCAAGATGAAGGGAAGGAGATTGCAAGGAGGAAGAGTAGTCAAGTCACGGTACCTGTAATACAAGAAAACGAAAAGGTTTCTGTAGCAGCCAAAGGAGAGAAGCCACCTGAGGGAAGGCCAGCACAGTGCCTAGGAGCAGAGAAGAGCCAAGTGACGGGGGGACAAGCAACCTGCAGTCCACCATGCTGGAAGGGCATGGCCTAGCTCCAGCAGACCAAGACTTCTCTGCCCAAAAGCATGTCCAGGACCAACTCAAAGGCAAGCCGGGACAGAATCTGTTGCACATTTTATTGGGTCCCATTTGGTTTTTAACCATGATCTTCCTGCAGATCCATTTTCTTTTGCAGAATTCCTTTTGTGTCATGGTTGGCAAAAGATGTGGACTTAGCTTTGTCTGCCATTTTCCTGTCTGGCTGGGGAGCCTTCCTGGACATGCTTTTGTCATTGATGACAGAGAGGTCTAGGTCTGCTGGAGCTAGGCCATGCCCTTCCAGCATGGTGGACTGCAGGTTGCCTGTCCCCCATCACTTGGCTCTTCTTTGCTCCTAGGCACTGTGCTGGTCTTCTTTCCCTCAGGTGGCGTCTCTCCTTTGGCTGTTGCAGAAACCTTTTTCATTTTCTTGTATAAACGCAGGTACCATGACTTGACTACTTTTCCTCCTTGTACTTTCCTTCTCTTTGTCTTGGGAATAATACCAGCGCCAGTGGCTGCAGGCTTCCCTGTGTTCGGAGGAATCCACCATTCTCTTACCTTCCACTTAAAGGCAAGCTGGGACAGAATCTGTTTATTATTTTCCCTGAAGTATTGTGATCTGCAACTGGAGATGCTGGGATTCTATTGTGTCCTGTTTGGCTCTAAACAAGAAGGAGGGATGGATGGGAAGTGAAGGAAAGTGAGGGGAAGCTTTAAGCGAAAACGTTTACCATAGCCTGTCCTTAGTCTCTACTAAATGAGGAGCTGTATTAAAGGGATGCATCATTAGGAAAGTTGAGTGTCGCGTCCGCCTTGGCCAGCAAGTAAGACACGACACGGTCGTATCCTTCTCAGTCAGCTTTATTCCAGGAACGACTCTTGACTTAGGGACGGGGAACTGGACGGGGACGTATGGCCGGGGACCTATGGCTGGGAAGGGGATGGGCTCTCAAGCAGCAGAAATGAGCTGCTTATATAACTGCCCAAGGTGGGCTGGGTGATGTGTTCTCTCAGAATAGGTTCAGCTGCCAATACCTCATTAGCATAAGCCCGCTCGGGAGGGGCTCGAGGCAGACCCATGATCAAAGGACTTGTTTACCAGTTTAGCTGAGCTGGCCATGCTGGAAGCCAGCTGCCTACATCATCAGGTGCTAGTCATAAGACTTTGCAACTGTAAACATGGCTGCCTACAGTTGAGAACCATTAATGTAGATGGCCCTCTCACGGGGAAATGCTGGAAGCTGAACACACTAGTAATATCCTACTGTTCTCCCAATTTTTAAATTTATTGATAAATATCAGTAAAATAATGTATTACAATACATTTTAACTCTGCCCTGAAAACACTCACATTTTAAGACAATACCTATATTTTCCAAATTTTAAATCATATATAGTTTTATTATCTTATAAACTTTTCATGACAGCTATTTATATGTTATATTCTTTCTGATCATTTAAGTATATATTTTACACATATATATTCATACACATATAACAATCCCATAACATACTGTATTGTATATATATATTTCTTTCCTTAGTATTATTTTTGAACATTTTCACATGTTTCCCCATGGTGATATTTATTTTGCTGTTGAATATTTCATTGCATTGAATGGACACTATAGTTATGTTTTGTTTCTGTATTTTATAAGTTATATGTTTTGTTTCTGTATTTTAGAGGCCTTGTCACAAGATGTGTATATTTTAACCAGAAGGTATAAATGTTTATAATTTTCATAAAATTTGTTTCATATTTAAAAACAAACTGAAAAACCTGACTTTGTTTTGGTTCCGATGAGTTCTTAACATAGTTCTAAAAAAAAAAAATCTTGTTTTTTTTTTTTGTTGTTGTTCTTTGAGACAGGGTCTCACTATGTAGCCTTGGCTGACTGAGAACTTCATATGTAGACCAGGCTGGCCTCAAAAACTCAGAGATCCATCTGCCTCCACCTCCTGAGTGCTGGGATGAAAAGTGTGTGCCACCACACCCAGCTCAAATAAGAGTCTTGTTAAAAGTTAGAGCTTGTTGATCACTTCCTGGAGAAATGCAAGGATCAGAGAGAATTCTGACAGGAAAGGAAGGCAGGGGAGCAACTTTGGTCAACATCTGTGTGGCAGGGTAAGGGTGACACGGAAGGTTTAGCTGGCAAATGACAGAGCTAGGATCTAAAGAGTGATACTCCGCTTCTGAATCCATGCACCAAATCACTGTTTTGCCAAACCGAACTTGATTCTTACAGGCATCTTCAACACATGTGTATTTAATCCCAAATTACAGAGAAAATCAAGGCCAATAAGGATTAAAACAAGAGCTAAATCTAAATCATCTAAAGGGGAATTGGGGTAGAGGGTCACTCTTAGAAGATTGTTTTCCTCTTCACTTTTCCATTTTTCTTAGATTATATAGTTCTCTCCATCATGGTTGATATTCCAGTCTTTATAACATGTTTATTAGGCCATTTATGTTTACTCTTAATCCAATGATGACAAAATTCAATAATATTTAGTGGCAACTGTCACTCAGCTACTGTGTCTGAGAGACAATACAAGATGCAAGAATAGTGGGAAGTTGCAAAATTCATGCCTCATCTCAAGTCATGACCTAGCTAAGTATTGCTTGACATGGCCAGGTAGACCAGTTGTCCGTGGTTGTGTAACAAATGACTCAAACTCTGTAGCTTAAAATAACTATCATTGTTTAGAACCTATGGATATGGTGGGTAGTTCTTCCAGTCTTAACTGGATGCTCTTACATACTTGGTCACTTGGTATGTTAGCTTCAGGCTGTCTTTGCTGAGCTGAGATGGACTCTTCTGTCTCTTTAGCCTTGACTATGACAACTAAAAGTACTTCCTGTGGTTTAGCTAAGTTTATACGCCAAACCTAAACCTGCCTCACAGTTGTTTAACATCTTCTGGATGTTCCTATCCATCAGCCAGCAGGCTAACTCAAGGTTGTTTGCATAGGATCGTGGTAGGAGTCCCAGAAAGAGCCCAGAACTCACACCCTACCACCCAAAAGGCAAGTCACAAGGCAAGTTCAGAGACATAAGGTGGAGAGTCAGACTCTGGTCCTTATGGGTAGAACTGTAGAGAGATACTGTAAAATATGTGGACAGGCAGAGGTATAAAGAACTGAGCCACCTTTGTCTCAGTCTTCCAAGTTTTCAGGAGACAGAAATACAATTCTTGTGTGAAACCTTTTGAGTGATAAATGTCTATTTAGAAACTTTCAACAACAAAAAAACTTAAACATTTTAGTGTGTGTGTGTGTGTTTCATGTCTGGAGTGCAGGTCATATGAAAAGAGAACTTGGAGTAAGTTCTCACTTTCTACCATGTGGGGTGCAGGGATCAGACTCAGGTTACCAAGATTGGCAGCAAGCACCTTTGCCCACTGGCCTATCTTGCCGACTCCAGCTTTCCAAGTTTTTAAGGTACTGTTTGATCAGTCCAGATCATGTCTGAGTCAGGTGTGGTTTGGGGGCCATCAGTTTCCCACTGTAAGTGGGTAGGAAGGAACTTTGGACCTCTCTGAACTTCAGGTCCATCATTCAGCAAAATGAATGTGTTGTGTAGAAGACCTTGGCAAAGACCAGTAAACTGCAGGTTTTCCCTCCAGAAGCTCATGGCTGTAAGGAGGCAATGTGCAAATCAACAATGTCTTCATAGGACATTCAATGTGACTTGTGCTAAAGGGCGTGTCTTCCCACTCTTGGTGCTTCCTTCCTGTAAAGGGAGCCTGATTAACATCTCCACCTCTCCCACACCGCACCCTACAGGAACATTCTAACCCTGGAGGAGGAGTGGTGTATTTCATTAGTAAATGTGGAGAAGCAGCTATGAACGTTCAGCCCCACTCTTCTATTTCTTCTCTGGGGCTAGGGCCAGCCAAGGCTAGCACAGGCGCACCATTACTCCACGGTGCTGTTGTGTCTTCTTACAGCAGGAGATTAAGTGTTGGCCTCTCCCTACCCCACTCCTGCTGTGCACTCCTGAGTATGGTGGGAAACCTTCTGGTTCTGGGGTTCAGGCAGCAAGTTCATTTAGCCCTTACCAAGTGTTAAGAAGAGAGGGTGCATGTAGAGACCCAATGTATGCTCTTTCTCTGGTCTCTCTCTCTCTCTCTCTCTCTCTGTTCTGTGTGTGAGAGTGAGAGAGAGAGACAGAGACAGAGACACAGAGAGAAAGAATGTTTTGTGTCTATTAGAATTGAAGCCAGGGCCTTGCACATGCTAGATAAGTCCTACACCGTCAAGCTATATCTTGTCTTTCTCTTCTAATTTTTTAAAATTAATTTTTTAAATTTAATCTAATTGTTGGGAGTTTCGGGTACTGAACTCAGGGTTTCGCTAAAGCTAGGGAAGTGTTCTACCGCCGCAACCCCATTTCTTAATCTGTTCAGAATATGGGTGAGGAACAAAATGACACCTTAGTAGGAGCGTGGCTCAGAGGCCTCTGTGTTGGAATCATTCAGTTTTATGCACACACGAAAGTGCACACAGACAGTTACATTCACACATGGCTCCACGAGCCCTGTCCACTGTACCCTGTAGCATGCTTCCTCCCAGAACTCATCCTTGAACCTGTGGGCACGTAGGTGGGGCTTTGTGCATACTATTCAAGTGAAGGAAATAGAAGCATTCTCAACCCAAATGAAAGGTGTGGTGACGCTTCTCCTTCCATGTTGCAAAACTTCCTGCTTTCCTTTAGAAGTATCTGGAAAACATCTCCTTGGAGTCCACCCTACTACCTGTTTCCACACCGAAGCATCTTACTTTTTTATAATTTTGTGAGCCTAGCCTTTAACTGCTGAGCCATCTCTCCAGCCCGAATCTTACTTTCTTAAACCAAGGATATGTATCCCAGGAGAAAATGGACTTGATTTCAGAATGGTCCCTCAGGCTGCTTTCTAGGTATCAGGGTTTCCGGTTCATTCTCAAGAGGCTTCCCAGGGCCATTTTGGAGTTGGCACTGTGCTGCATGCTAAGGCAACAGATTGTGGAGACACATTCAAGTCCTCATGATGTTACCAGCTCCTGAGAGAAAGGAAAGCACAGAGCTTGAGAAAGCTTCCCTGATGGTTTGAGGGCCAAGGGAGAACAAGGCCAGGATTCTCAGTGAACAGCTAGGAAAACAAAAACAAAAATACTAGTAGGAGGCCTTTCATTTTTCCAAATGAATTTCTCCTCTCTTTTTTTCCTTTTTTCTTTTCTAGTTACACAACAACATTTTACTCAGATTGAAACTACATCATTTTCAGGAAAATGGATGGAATTGGAGATGATGTTAAGCAAAATAAGCCCGACTTGGAAAGACATATGCTCTTTCTTATATGCAGAGCCCAGATTTATATATGCATGTACATACATAACAAGATAAAGCAGAAGTGGGGGCTGCTTGGATTGGAAAAATGACAGCAAGAAAGAAGGAGCATGGGAGAGGATGGGGTGGGGCAAGGAACAGTGGTCCATATGCCTGAGAGCCTTGCGATGAACTTATAATTCTGTATTTCCTTCCTGTTGGTCAGTTTGACAGAGACCACCCAGCTATTCAAATAGTGTCCCTCTCCAAGTAGCAGATTGTCAAGTTCTCCGCCATCTTAACAAAGCTCAGTGAGCAAGCTCACCCATCCATCCTCCCTCAGTGTCCTTTGACATTTCTCTACCTTCCATGTTGTTGTAGCCAAGGTGGGCAGGGATTGAGTCAAATGGAAGGAACTTTATTTCTCTCTTATAGTTTGACACGATAAGCCTAAGAGGGAAGCCACATCAAAAAGGGTGCCTGCTGCCACCATTAGGGACTTCTGTGCAAATGAGTCAGTCCGAGTCAAGGCTTTCTTTCCACAGGGGAGTTTTCCATTCACACAGGTACCTGCGGCCATTTTGCTGAACACATGTAAGATGGATCATAATATGATACGGTACTGTAACATCACATTGTGCTGACAACTCAATTCTGGACCCAAAGAAAACTTATCTAGTTGTCACTCAAAAGAGGTAGACCCATGCAGTGACCAGAGTACAGAATGCAGACAAATAAAAGCCATAGATCAAGACAGCAAAAACTTAAAACTTGGTGATATTTAACATGTTGTCTGGCTTCTATTTTGTTTTGTAGCCTAGGCTGGTCTTGAACTTGAAATGATCCTCTTGCTTTAGTGCCCAAGTATTAGAATTTCAGACATGAGTCATCTTGCCTGGTTTTAAGCTTCCTGTGTTTCATTTTATTTTATTATGCTGAGGTTTGAACCCAGATCTTCAGTCAAACTGGGCAAACACTCTGAGCTACAGCCCCACCTCTGGTTGTAAAATATCAGTTCTCTGTCTGTTAAAAACACACACAGGTAGGATAACGAAAGAAACGCCCTCATAAGGCTGTGAGGTTTAAGGGAGGTAACCCTTGGAAGAAATAAGTCAGCAAAGGAAAATGAAAGCATAGACTAATTTCTACCTCAAAAAAGGTGAGAGCAAACTTTTTGGGGTCTGTGAGGTTAAAGCTTCCAGACCTTGTGGCTCAGTACCTGACAGGCCTGGTGGAGTCCGAGAATCATTTTACAGTGGAGAGCAGGGAACGGGGAGGGCCTGGTCCCAGGCTCTGGAATTGCTTTTCTGGATAAACTGTTTTGTGTTTAATCGACCTTGAGAGTAGGAGATATGTCAGACTGCCTGCTTTGGTGACCTCCAGGCCCCATGGGCAGCAGGTCTTTCTGAAGCCTTGGTTCTGTTTTATGGTGGGAAATTTTCTTTATTACTTGTGATATACTTGCTGGGCCAAAGGAGACCGTACCAAGCTCATCTGTCATTCCAGATATGTCTTCAGTTTATAGGGGACAATGTAATAAAGGGGATTGGGAGATGAATCACTCTGTCTAAAATGAGACATCCACACAAAGAGAAAATACTTGGTCCCCTAAATGTTAAGTGCTTTTTACCTGATGAGGTCTCTGTGAGGGGAAAGGCTTTCATAGATCCAAGGCACAGACATCCCAGAGGCAAGGGGCTCCAGCTGTCCCAACACGCCTAGATGAAGCAGGAAGAACCTACCTGAGGATACCTGGGGTAAAGCACCCACCAAAAGGAGATAATGATGTAGGCGTACGTCTCCAGAGTTTCCATTGCTTTGAAGAGACACCATGACCATGGCAATTCTATAAAGGAAGACATTTCATTGGGATTGGTTTACAGTTCAGAGGTTTAGTCCATTATCATCGTAGCAAGAACATGGCAGCATCCAGGCAGGCATGATGCTGGAGAAGGAATGATAGTTCTGCATCTTGATCCACAGGCAGCAGGAAGAGCCAGTGAACCTCAGAGCCTGCCCTCGAATGACGTACTTCCTCCAACAAAGCACACCAGTTCTATAGTGCCATTCCTTATGGACCCGTGTGGGCCATTTTTATTCAAACTACCACAGGAAAAGAAGGCCTTGTCTTTTGTCTTCTGGGCAAAGTCAGACAAGAGACACACACAGGTCAAGAAGTTTATTTAGCAAAACAAAGTGAAACAAGTTGTCAAAAAAAAAAAAAAAAAAATGGCAGCCTCCAAAAGGATAGCCACACAGAGTAGGTTCAATGTTAGGATTTTAGAGATGGAGATGTTTTCTCATGAATCTTTATGAGCTATGTTACATATTCATGAATAAAATGATTTTTAAGAAATATTGATATTTATTTTATTATTATTTATTTATTTTATTTTATGTGACTACACTGTAGATGTCTTCAGACACACCAGAAGAGGGCATCAGATCCCATTACAGATGGTTGTGAGCCACGATGTGGTTTCTGGGAATGAACTCAGGACCAGGTTAAGAGCAGTCAGTGCTCTTAACCACTGAGCTGTTCTCCAGCCCTGAATAAAGTGATTCTTTGCCCCTTCAAATCACAGATTTGGACCAGATTTCTTTGCATTTTTAAGGCACTTCTTGTGTTTTCCAGAAAAGCCCATAAAGGAATATTTGTGTCAAAACCATAATCTAAAGGATATTATAGTGAAGCCGAGGTATACACAAAGAGACATATAAACATACACAGACACACACACCTACACACACAACACATTCATACACATACACACATACATCCACACATACACAGACACACACACATCCATCCACACATACACACAAATAATCCACACATACATCCACACAGACACACACACCACACCACACCACACAATCCATACACATCACACATACACATCCACACATACATCCACACATACAGACACACACACAGACACATACAGACACATATATACACACTAGCATATACATATACACACATATATATACACACACACCTACACACACCACCATCACACACATACACACATACATACACACAGACACACAGACACACACACACACCTACACACATCCATACACATACACACATACAAACACATCCAGACATCCACACAGACACATAGTCACATACAGACACACATACACACTAGCATATACATATGCACACATATATACACACACACATATACCTACACACACCACACATCCATACACATATACACATATAAATACATCCACACATACAACAACACATACAGACACCAATTCCAATTAGCATACACATATACATATATACACACATATATATACATACATACATACAAATATACAGACACATACAGAGACACATATAGACACACATACACAGACACATACATACACACACATACACACAGGAAAATGCTCTGCAGCTTTTGTGATGGTCTGTCTTCAGCTGAGAGGCCGTTTCTCCACAGAGGGGCATTCTGACTGTCTGCAGATACAGCTACCAAGATACAGCCACAGCTCTTTGGTTGAGTGTCTCCTTTTTAAGATTGCTCAAAGCCCCACACCTGACCTCATGAATGTTAAGATGTTTTGTTATTTTAAAAACTGAAGCTTCAAGCCAGGTGGTGGTGGTAGCCGTGGCAGAGGCAGAGGAGCAAAGGGACAGAGGGTAAAAGGAACAGAGGGGCAGAGAGGAAAAGAGGCAGAAAAGAAAAAGAAAACGAAAACCCAAGCCAAAACAAACCATGAAGCTTCATCTTGAAATCTGGGGCTGAGGGTTTGACAAAGCTCGCCAGGTGGCACTGGACTGGAACTGGAACCGGACTCAGGCAATGTGTGGGGCTCCTTTTCCCACCTCCAGTGCTCATGCCTATTAACAGTGATGAATTGAGGGGAAGGTGCCAAGGTCTGGTTGCTGGAGACTAACAACAATAGAGAGAAAACTGAACAGGAAACTGGAAGTGGCCTGCCAGAACCCTCACCCTCTCTCCAGTCTTCTTTCTGGAGGCCTAGTTTAGGCTGCCTTGAGAGGACAGGCCTCAGAAGATCCAGGATGAAGCACCTACTCTAACAGGACTGAGACCCAGCAGGGTGGCAGAAAGCCTGAGGGAGTATGGCTGCTTTTAGCACCTCAGGGTGCAGAGACCGCTGTACAACCTCTCAGAGAGAAAGCACCTCTCCTCCCCTTGTTGATTTAGGCTCATTTTCAGAATTGGTCTCTTTAGTAGGAGCCCTGGGACTGGGTTGCCATGGTTACACTGGTTTTAACAGGGAGGGTAAGTGGCTTCCCTTAGGCCATGAAGCTTTTAGCTACTGATTTCAAATTTTAATTTCTCCATGGAGTCTGCCCTGTAGAGGGGAAAGAAACATGGGTGGGTGAGTCCTGGGAGGGAGGTGAATTTAATTTGAAATGGTTTATACTTTATCCACAGATCAAGGCAGAAGAGGGAGGTGGCTTAGAGGAGCTGCACATGAGGACTTTTACCTACACTCCCAGCACCCAGGAGATGGAGGCAGGGGATCACAAGTTTGAGGCTATCTGAGTCTATATTAAAAAGGGGAGCTTGGGCTTAGAGACACACAGCTTAGTCTGAATCTTGGCTTTATCATGCATGGCTAGTGTGACCTCATGTAGATAGTCTCCTAACAGAAATGGAGACCCTTACAGTCAACTCCAGAGGATACTGAGCCGGAATAGCCCCATGGAGAACTCCGGGTAGTCTAAGCTAACTAGATTCTTTCTATCCCGCTGTTAGCCAAGAGGCCGAAAACCGAGAAGTTCCCTTGCTCACAATATCTCTGCTCCAGAGTTACAAGGATATAGAGGTGGAAAGGAGGCGTGCATCACTCAAGCGGCCTATGGTTTCCAGTTTCCTGCCTGCTTTGGCTCAGGTGGCTTCTTCAATTGTCCTGCTCCCTCTGACCCAGACCAAAGTGAATGGCTCCTCCATTCTGTATCCTGTCCAAAGGCCAGAGTTTCATCCAGGTTTCCGTGGATTGCCATCATGGTGGGATCTTTGTCATGGAGCTCCAGCCTCTGTGGGACTATTCTGCCTCATGGCTTCTTCAGCACATGTCCCCCTGTTGTGTGCTGTGCAGTCCCTCGATGCAAACTAGGTTTTTTTTCCTCCTGATTTCCACAATGGTTTCATGTGTACAGGCTTATTTACATTTTAGACAGAGCTCACCAACAGTGAGAAGATGGGGGGAGGGGGGCTTACCATGCAGAAAAGACAAAATTAACAATCCAGTAGGATTGGTCTTTATTTTTTTAAGATGCCCGTAGAAGTTCTGCCATTGTGTCATTGAAGAGTTAAGCTAAGCTGCTGAAATAACAGTACCCTCAACCCCAACACACACTCCCAACAGACACCATGGCTCTGTATCTCTCTCAGATCAGAAGTGAGCAGGCCTGAATATGTGGCAGCTCTCTCCCATAGCCAGTCAAACATGGTCTTTCCTCTCTGCTTTGCCATCTGGAGGCCATGGCTATGTCATGGTCAAACCACAAACATGAGGAGCTGTAGGCGGCCGAAGAGACGGCGCCGGTTTCCAACATGGCTGGCGCAGCGTCCTGTATAAGCCTACTGCGCATGCGTCAGCCTCAAGCCCCTCCCGAGAGGGCTTATGCAAATGGGCATGAGCCCTAACCAATCACAGGGGTTATGCTAATGAGGCAGGGCCCCAGCCAATCCTGGGGCTTATGCTAATGAGGTATTGGCCCTAACCAATCCTGAGAGAACAGGCTGCCTGGCCCGCCCCTTGGAAGGGTATATAAGCAGTGCATTTCTGCTGCTTGGCGGCCGCCCCTTCGATGGGTGAAGACTGTGCCTGGAATAAAAGAACTGTCAAAGAAGAATCTAGGCGTGTCGTGTCATACTGCCGGCCGAGAAGACAAGGAGCCCAACAGAGAAAGGAGGCAGGGGAGAGCCAGTTTTCCTTCTCTCCCCAAGCAGTCACACTAGCTGGAATGGAACCTGGCAAGCGGAGACTCTAACAGGACAGCAATGTGTCCAGGTTAAATGTTGTCACTATGTAGAGGCAGGGGTGAGACTTGGGGGGGTGGTAAATGGAAGTCTCTTCTATTACACCCCGTCTTAGTTAGGGTTTTACTGCTGTGAACAGACACCATGACCAAGGCAACTCTTATAAGGACAACATTTAATTGGGACTGGCTTACATGTTACAGGTTTAGTCCATCATCATCAAGGTGGGAGCATGGCAGCATCCAGGCAGGCATGGTGTAGGAGGAGCTGAGAGTTCTACATCTTCATCGGAAGACTGCTAGCAGAATACTGGCTTCCAGCCAGCTAGGTGAGGGTCTTAAAGCCCACACCCACAGTGACACACCTACTCCAACAGGACCTACCTTCTAATAGGCCATGCCATTACCTGGGCGGAGCATATACAACCATCACACACCTGGAGGCCAGCTTTTGCTTGGAGATCTTTACTCTCCTGTTTCCCTTTATCTCCGCTCTATACCTTGCCCAACCCCATCATTATTTCTAAGCAGAATAGTTCAGCCATTTTTCACAATCCCCATTCCCCATAATCTGGGGTCTCACTTTCCTCTCTCAAGGACCTATAAGGCTATTGTCCTAACAAAGAAACTTCATCCTTGAACTGGAAGTCTGGCGTCAGCTGTTGAGATTTCTTTTTTTGTCTTGCTATATGATAAAAACAAGGCACATCGTCATTTTAAGATACTTTCCCACCAAAACGCTGAGTGGAGATTCAAAGAAATCCATTGATCTGTAACGTAAACACCCCAGCTGGCGAGCAATCCAGCAAATGTTCAAGCGACACAGGCTGCTCACTGCTGAAAATGAACGGATTTCACACTACAGCAGAGTGTAAAATCTGGATTTCCAAGAAAAATTTGCTCAAGGGGCAGCTGTTACTCTCAGGACTTGAATAGCAGAAAGATCTCCGTGGGAGAGTTCTCCATGCTCCCCAGGGGCCACCTGCTTTCAGCTCAGAAAAGCACAAACATTTAGCGTCTCTGCCAAGATAGATGGATGCCTGCCTGATTACACGCTATTGGGCCAAACAAGTTATGTGGACCAGCTCCCAAAATCAACAGAGCAGGAATCAATAATACTCCCTTCTTGGGGGGGTGTGAGGGGAGCCTCGCAAGTCACAGGCAGGGTATATGTGTATGATCTTATCATGGGGAGAGAGTAAAGGTTTCAGGACAGTGGTCTATTTATCAGAGGCCAGTAAGAGGCTGAATGGAGGGCACGTAGATCTCTGAATGCCAGGCTCTACAACTGGGACTTTATTGGAAAGACATGGGGGTCTGTTGGCACAGAATGATGATGTCATCAAAGCTGAGCTTTAGAGACTCCCACTGGGATCACCACCTGCTCCACTCCCTGATCCCTCCCATGGTGGAGGACTTAATGTGAAGTGGAATGGGGAAGCCATTAGCACCCACCCTTTCCTTAGTCCTTCTCCTACTCTTTCCCCAGCTAAGTAGGCAGTGGAGCAAGCCACCACATTGGTGTTCTCTAGAGAAGCAGAGCCAATGGGACAGATATACATCCATATGTAGCTACCTACTCAACCACCTACCTCTCTGTCTAGAGGTATTTATTTTGCAGTCTTGGTCACATGACTGAGGAAGTTAATATTTGAGGGTAGACCAGCAATCTGGAGATCCCAGGAGGACTCTATAGGCAGAATCCCCTCTTCCTCAGTTGGTCTTTTTCTCTAAGGTCTTCAGCAGACTGAGTGAGGTCCCACACATACTGTGCAGGGCCCTTTGCTATACTCAGAGCCCACCGATGTAAAAGCTAGTTGCATTTATTATTTAAAAAAAATGTCTTTCACAACTGAGCAGGGAATACGTGAGTTTGAGGCAGGATGATTGTCTACATACATACACCTGTCATCTCAGATCCTTGTTTTCTGTCTCTGGGAACGCCTCCCTTTCTATCCTTGGGATTCACTCATGCCTTGCTGTAGACTGAATGTATATTCCCTAAATCCATATATCAAATCTCTGATCCCCAGTGGTACGAGCCAGGTACTAGGAGCCAGACTTTTGAGAGGCAATTAGGTCATGAGGGTGGAGCCCCATGATGGTCCTTAGTGTCCTTAGGAGAAGAGGAAGGAACACTAGAATTCTCTCCCCACCATCCCCACCGCCACACCCATCGTGGGAATACAAGATGGCAGACAATAAAGATCCTGGCCACTTGATTGTTTGAGCACAGAGCTATAGCTACCAGAACTGTAAGGAACAGATGCCTGCTGTTACCTGGTTCATGGCAATTTGTTATAGGAGCAGGAGAGAAGTCATTTTCACTTCTACTTCCTACAACCTAACATACTGTGCTCGTTGTGGGGTTCTGTCGTAAATGAAAGACTGCACGTTTAGATGTGGACTTTTTCCATTAGATGGTCACAGGGATGGTTTCTTTATTCCCTCCATAGCTGGTGTGGTTAGAGCTAAAGGCTCTCATTGCTTGCTCTGTCTCTGTTTCTCTCCCTTCCTTCTCCTCCCTCCTTCCTCTTCTCTCCCTCCTCCCCCTCCTCCCTGTGTGTGTGTGTGTGTGTGTGTGTGTGTGTGTGTGCACGTGCATACATGTGTGAGTGAATGGAGCCAGTCTTTAGAAAAAAGACTGCATCTTCCCACGTCTACCTTGAGCACTGACAGGAAGCCCACGGTGACTGCTTTGTCCGCACTGATCTCCGGCTCCACAGCTCATGGGCCTGCGGGCGTCTAGCATGTCACACGCTGAACCTTAGTCCGGCTTCCACCTCAACGTCCTTAGAACGTCCTTAAAACTACTACCACATTTAAAGCATTTAAAAAGTTATTCATAATCTTGTTAAATAGTTACAGAGCCTATTTCTTCTTTTATTAAAAGCATGCACTCTTTTTAATTTACTTACTTTATTTTATGTGCACTGGTGTTTTTGCATGTATGTATGTGTGAGAGTGTCAGATCTTGGACTTACAAACAGTTGTGAGCTGTCAGGTGGGTGCTGGGATTTGAACCCCTGCCCTCTGGAAGAGCAGCCAGTGCCCTTAATTGCTGAGCCGTCTCTCCAGCCCAGATCTTATGTTGTTTAGTGAAAGAAATTCAGGCTCGTTATATGGCTATTTGAAAATACCCAATATAAGTGAGAAAAAATTAAAAATTCCATAACCTCACAATCTGGAGATGCCACAGTAACTCTTTGGCAACATCTTCTAGTCTCTTTCTGCTTGTTTATGCCTGTGTATGGATGGTTGTGCTCATTAGCATTCCTGAGTGTCCCTTGTCGGGTTGCCTAAGCATCCTAATCTTATTTTTATGCCCACAGTCCCTTGAGGGAAGCGTTGTTATTATCTCCATTTTGGAGATGAGAAAATTGAGACACACTTTTAAAAATAAAGCAATTTATTCAACACAAATACAGGATAGTAGAGTCCTGGTGCACACGTGTATTTACAAGTTTGTATGTCTACTGATGTTTATACCACTCATCTGTGAAGCTGCTAAGGACGGCAGCTTTACATCTGCAAATTCGAGGATAAGGTCAGCCCCTACCAGGTAATGGCAGACATCTGTAGATCTAAGTTTGTGCTTTGTTTGTTTACGGCCTGTGTGCAGGAATAGGCAAAGATCAAGGCTCTGCCCCTCTTTTAGCTCGGTCCTGCTTTCCAGAGACCTTTGAGGGTAAATAATGACGCATCCGAATTGTTGCTGGCTTAGAGGTCTAAATTACACTTCTCAGTCTTCGGGAAAATACATGAAGAGACTCCTATTTCTAGTTCTATTATGGGGTTATTTTTAAATAAATGAATAAAAATGATTATTGTGAATCCTAAAAAAAAAATTGGATAAGCTTTTGACAAAACAATTATACTTCCTAAAAATAAGGGCCAGACTACTTAGTTCTTAAGAATCAAAAGTCAGCCAGAGATGGAGGCACACAACTTTAATTTCAACTGTTGGGAGGCAGAGGCAGACAGGTTTCTGTGAGTTTTAAGCCAGGCTGGTCCACAGGGAGTTCCAGGATAGCCAGGGCTACACAGCGAATCTTAACAAATAAATAAACAAATAAACAAGGAAACAAAGTAATTAGTAACATAAAGCTCAAGTGACTGACAATGACCCCTAAGCAGAGCGGCTGTGAAATGTGCCCTAGCATTCTGTCCTATAGTGTATTTAATGCCATAGTGATGTAATGTCGTGTACAGCTCCTCTCTGGAGAAAAACACAACCATCATTTTTTGTTGACTGGGCTCACTAAGCACTGATCTTGAGGTGTCTCTCATGATGTTAGTGACTGAAGCTGGGGTCATTCTCAAAGTGTGTGTTCACTAGGACTTTGGGCTTCTTCCGTCCTTGTTAGTGAGATCTGAGCAGCAAGTATCCTATCTTTGTAATGTGGTTTTGGGAGTCACATGGTTTCATAAGTCTATCTCACAATGGAGGGTAAGGAAATTAGAATCAGCCTCTTTTTTCTTTAGGAGATATATATATTTCCTTTGATCACATTACCCATTAGCCTCTTTCCTTCCTATAAACCTTTCCTTCACAATAGTCCCCTTACTTTTTTAGTTTTTGGTGACCACTGCATTTAATTAGGGTTGTTAGATTAGCATGTGTAGCTGGTTATTTACTTGAACAAGGACAATTGCCATTGGCTGTTCCACCTTGTCTCCCAGCATCCCGTTAACCACTATAGCTCTTTAGGGAGGGGTATGGCTTTGGGAGCCTATGATGGAATATTGAGGGGTCCAGTCTTGTGCAGGCTACTACACGTGAGACCAACAGCCCCGTCATGTCTAAGAGGTAGTGTTCCCCAGCAACTTCCCCTTCCCTGGCTCTCACATTCTGTTCGTCCTCTCTTCCATAATGTTCCCCGAGATCTGTGGAGAAGGATGCCCCATTTAGAGCTTACCACTCCACAGTCAGTTTTGTCTCAGTACTTTGATCAGTTACGAGTCTCTTCATTAGCCATCACCCATTGCCGACAAAAGCTTTCCTCACCAAGGCTGAGAGTAGCTGACGGCTGGCCTATTCCTGATTCAGTCTGCCTCTGCACAGGCGCAGTGATGCTGCTGGGGTGTGATGGGGCTGGGGTGTGATGGGGCTGGGGATGTAGCTCATAGGCTGAGCACTTGCTTAGGACAGCGTCAGAGAGCTTGGAAATCTGTTTTAAAACCATCTGTATTAGTTACTCTTCGTGTTGCCGTGACCAAACACCTGACAAGAGGCGGCATAAGGGAGGAAGGCTTTATTACGGCTCAGTTTATGAAGGGATACCATCTGTTAACGGCTAGAAGCATGGCAGCAGGAGCCTGAAGCAGTCACATTGTGTCATCCCTCAGGAATTAAAGACTGGACTGGAAGTAGGCCCAGCTCTAAAACATCAAGCTTCGTGCCCACTGACCGCCTCCCACCAGTAAAGCTCTACCTCCTAAAGGTTTTACCACCTTTTAAAATAGCGCCCCCAGCTGGACAACAAGTGTTGAAACACACGAGCCTATGGTGGACACTTCACACTCAAACCACTCTCCCTTCAAAACTTACTGTTTGGAAAACTTACTGTTTGGAAAACTTACTGTTTCTCACCAAAGAATAGAGATTCCTCTGTTCACTCCTCACCTAGGACCTACCTACCCTCTGCATGTGTCAAGGCACACGCAGATAGATCTGCACGCTCTGACTTGCCCTTGGAGGGCAAGGTCCATATCATTTGATATAAACAGCTCTAGGAGGCCATCTACCTCGTATATATTGTCATTGTCTTCCACACTAGGTTCTGAAAGTGCTCTGGAGTGCCTGCTTCCTGTGCAGCTCAGAAGGGTCGTAACTGTGAAGGAGGATGAAACTATCGTCCCAAAAGCCTTCTCTCCCCGTGGAAGTCACAGAGGGAAGGCTGGAGTAAATGCAAACCTTTTTCTGTTTAGCAGGTCGTAGCTAAACAGAAAAGAGATGAGGAGGAAAGGGGTCCCTCTTTAATGCCATATGAAGCCAATAGTCACATTTGTTTGGTTCTTGGCACACTTCAGATCCCATGTGTGTATCTGGTCCCTCACTTAACAGCTCTGTTTCACCAGCCCGGAGTGCTGGGTGATATCTTCATCCTCACTTACAAGTTTCGTACAAATAAGAAAACACCTGGGTGTGGTGGCAAACATCTTTAATCAGCATTTGGGAGGCAGAGGCAGGTAAATGAGCAGCCCAGTTTACATAGGGAGTTCCAGACCAGCCAGGGAAACATAGTGAGACCCTATCTCAAATGAATGAATGAATGAATGAATAAATAAAATTAATTCAATAAGGAAAACAGGGACAAAAAGATGGTTCAACAGTTGAGAGTGCATACCACTCTTATAGAAGCCCTGATGCCTGTTCCCAACACCCATGTTAGGTGGCTTGCAGCTGCCACGAAACTCATGGTAACTCTTGCTCAGGGCCTCCAGCACGTCTGGTCTCAGAGAGCACCTGCATTCACGTACACATATGCCTCCTCCTGTACACACAATTAAAAATGAAGTAAATCTTAAACAAAAGAAAGAAAGAAAACAGGGACTAGAGAGATGGCTCAACTGTTGAGTCTTTGCCATACTTCCAGAGGACTGGAGTTCAGATTCCAGTACCTGCATTGAGTAGTTCACATCCACTTGCACACACACACACACAAATAATACAATTTATCCACAATGGTCAGGTGACTTGTCTAAAGCCAACATCTACCAGCAGCCAGAGGCTGGATTTGAACTCAGGCATGTCTGACTCCAAAGGCTGGAAAGTGGTAATGAGTTTGATCATGGGGACTTAGTTATTTCCTTGGGGCGATCTTTGACAATCACCTTTTCCTTTCCATCTCCTGTATGCTAGACAAGTACTCTACCAGCTAACCCTATTGCCTGCCCATTAAATATTTTTACTTCAAGGCAGAGCCTTGCTAAGTTGTCCACGCTGGGGTAGATCTTGTGAACCTCCTGCCTCAGATTCCCAAATAGTAAGATTACAGGGTGGGACCAGCCATTAAGGTGTTAGCACTCAATAAACATTGGTTGCATCTCCTCTACTGCTTAAATGCAATGGGGATGGGGATTTACTCACAAGAATAATGTCAGAAACTCAGAAGCCCAAGGAGGCATGGGATGAGACATCTAGCTGTCTGCATTCAGCCACTCAGAGCTACCATCTGCAAAGAGGGGACAGAACTGGTACTCTGAGCAGATGTACAGAGGTCCTGAAACACTTCAATTCTGTCCTTTCTCTCTTTCCAGGACCTTAGACTGACTTTCATCAAACCCAGAGCAAATGATACTGCATGGGAACTGAGTAAGGAGACCCAAGGCAGAAGGAGGGTTGGGAATAACCACCTTCCATTCTCTTGCTGGGCCAGAAATACTGTGCAGAGAGGGTCTGGTCAAGTGGTCCACTGGGTAGCACACTTGTACAAGGCTGACTACTAGAACCCATGTAAAGGTAGAAAGAGATATTCCATACAGTTGTTCTCTGACCTACATACACATGCCATGGCATGTACCTGCCTTGCCATCTCACACACATGTGTGAACATCACACACACACACACACACACACACACACACACACACACACACACACAAACACACACCTGGTCAATTCAGAAAGGTGCCAGCTTTTGACTGATCTTGTCTTCTGAGTCATTTATTACCTGGACATTGGAGGTATGACTTACTTCCTACAGTGTATTTCTCTTGCTTCTAAGCTATGTGACCCATCAACTGTAGCAGGATTTTAGGATGCAGCCCAAGGCAGGGTCTGACAGGAGGGAGGACATATGCTGGTCTATCCAGGTCACTCAGCCCAGATCACAACTAGCCTCCAAACCAAGAGAGTCTGGCAGGTTTTGAGGAAGGCCCCCAATGTGTGTGGTTGAGCCCCCCCCACCCCCACAGAAGGGCTGGTTTGTGAATGTACCAAACCCTGCTCACCTAACCACAGAGCTGTGTTTTCTTTCTTCACCGGATACACCTGCCCGAAGGCAGGGTTCACTGGGGCTGCAGGCTCTGCTTGGTTTTACTTGTAAAAAAGATTGTACCCTCTAGATAAACCAGCTCATGCTATGGTGCACCGAGGCCTGCAAGGCTGAAAAGCACAAAGCTGATTTCCTTTTATTTTTCTCTTGGGGGTGCAGGATGGCCAAATACATCTCCCCCTATTTGAAAGGTCATTCGTCACTCTCGTAAAAGTCTCCATTTACTAATGAGGACTATCCATGAGGATCTTACGGACGTGTGGACACAGTGCTAAGCACTCCTGTTATCAAAGCATATGGATAAACATTTACGCAGATCTGTCTACACATATCAATGTGAAAATAAAATTTAGGCTTCAGATTCCAATTCTTCTATTATATATGATGGTCTGTCTAAATGTTATGATACTGGCTTGGGCATGATGGTTCATACCGACAATCGCAACACTCGGGAGGCAGAAGCAGTAAGATCAGGAATTGAAGGCTAGCCTTGGCTATGTGGTATGTTTGAGGCCTGCCTAGGCTACAAAAGATCATGTCTTAAAACAAAATAAAACTAAATGACAAAAGTTATAACATTTTGTAAGTAAGGTTTGATTCTATTATTTTTATTACAAGTACTGTTAGGATTGTCTTTAATTCATGGTGTGGGATAGAAATCCTCCATTTATTTTAAGAATATCATGTTTCCTTTTAAAATAAACATATTCGAAATTTCAAAATTTCAGTTCATTTGTCTCCTTTTTCTCTCTCTGGTCCAATATATTAGGTAAGTTGAAGTCCTATTACTGCCTCCCAGCTTTGCCATGAGACTGAAGGATGACAAAAAGGCAAGAAAGTTGGCCAAGAAAGACAAAGGCTCAGTAAACAAGATTCAAGCAGGGCCCAAAAGAAGTGGTCCAAAGGCAAAGTTTGAGACAGGTCCAACAGCCTGACAAATTAGGTAAGATGTTCTGTAAGCATCTTACCCCAGCTGTGGTCTGCGGGAGGCTGAGGATGCAGCTTCCTGGCCAATGCAGCCATTCAGCGATCCAGTAAAGGCCCATTGTACCAGTTTAAAGTGTCAAGCTCAGTGATTTATCCAGAAAGACTAAGAGTAAAGTTGTCCCAGCTGCTGGAGAAGGCGTATGAACAGGTTCAACCGAGTGTGCCAGGTAGTGAGTTCAAAATTACAAAAGTACAAAACAAAACAATTAATGCAAGTTGGGTGTGGTGACTCCTGTCCATAATCCCTGTACTAGAAAAGCTGAGGCGGTAGGAGCACTGTGAGTTCAAAGCCAGCCTGGGCTACAAAGTGAATCCTGTCCAAGAAAACAAAGAAACGATAACAACAACGAACTACCAAACATTAGCTGGAGGACATGACTGTCCCAGTGCTGGCCACAAATAAAGTCAATTAGACAGTATGTGGTAATATGTGAATATAGGGAACTGGGAAGTGAGTACATACATAGTTAATGATGAGTTGCTGAGCACTGGAGTTGAGTATGTTAGGGTTTGAATCATTGCCCACCACCTCTTGGTGGATGACTTTGGATAAGCTTGTTCCATACACGAAAACTCTGGGGAACTACGTTTTGTTACCTTAAAGGCTTTAAGGCTGTGCTGTGTGGTCCTTGAACATAGTAGATGATCAGCAAAATATGCCATTCGTTACTCTCAAAGGGGGGTTGATTCATACTCACACATGCAATAGGTATTTAGCTCCTGTTCATCCAGCTGTCACTGTTGTTGTTGTTTTTTCGAGACAGGGTTTCTCTGTATAGCCCAGGGTGTCCTGGAACTCACTCTGTAGACCAGGCTGGCCTCGAACTCAGAAATCTGCCTGCTTCTGCCTCCCAAGTGCTGGGATTAAAGGTGTGTGCCACCATTGCCCGGCCCAGCTATCACTTTTATCATGTTGGCGGAGGGCTGAAAAGTGGATGCCAAGATGTGTTGAGAAGAGGAGGAAGAGGGAGGCGGACGTGGTTTAAACAGTTCTGACTTCTGACTGCAGCAGATAGGGAGGGAGACTGTGGGAAGTCTCAGTCCTCCAGGAAATGTTTGGCCTGGCCTGGGAGAGAATGTGTTCTCTGTTCAGTCTCTTGTTGACCAGGAAATGCGAACATGGCAGTGGATCTAGAAGAGCAGCGTCAGGAGGCAGTTACTCCCCCAACTGCAGGAGACAAAGGGACGCCTTTCCATGGCCGGCACAGTACCTTCTCTGACTGTTTTCTCCAATCCATGTATCATGGTGAACTACTGGTCATTTTGACGCAGACTGAGGTTTGTACTGCTTCCTCACACCTGAAGGTGAAGTTTGGTACCTGGAGGATGAAATCGCGCCTAACTGGTGATTTTCTCTTGTTCCAGTGCCTGACGCAGAAGCCAAGCGAATGGCTTGCTGTGAACGGCTGGTCTTGCTCACAGCTGTTGGCCTCTAATTCTGTAGTTCCGAAACTTTGCATTTCAGGCAGGGATTTAAGCACAGTTGGCACTTCCACGCAAATCAAATCTAATATAGAGCCCCAAATGGGAACTCTTGGGCTGTATCCAGCCCACAAATATTAGCTCTAAAAATTATTTTTAAACCCATGTTTTTAAAATTAGGAGATCTCATTTGCTAAAAGGCTGGGGTTTTTTTGTTTGTTTGTTTGTTTTTTTATACTGATTTTGAACACCAGCAGATGTGGGCACAAAGCCTCAACTTTTGCATCATAGTATTACCGAGGCTGGAAGAGGCACCCCTTAAAATGGGGTCCCTCGGGACCAGCAAGGTGGCTCAGTGGATAAAGGAACCTCCTGTCAAGCATCATGTCCTGAGTTCCACATGGTGGAAGGAAAGAGCCAACTCTCACAGGTTGTCCCCCGACCTACACACATGCCATGGTATCCAATGCCCCAGAACATACACATAAATAATAAGTACATGGATAAACAGAAGATACATAGATACGTGTAATTTTGAAAACAGTGCTCTCCCGTGCTTTATGGTTCACCACTATGTAGGGCTTCTTTCCTCACACTGTGCAGGATTCACTGACTTACTTTCTTGCCTTTTGGACAGAGAATGTTACCTGTTCCCCAATAGTATATTCTTTCCTTCTATTAACACAACAGCAGTTTTAGACTTATGACTTCCCAGATAGGACTAAATTTCCCAGGCTCCTTTGCAGCTAGGTGTGAACATATGACTAATTTTTGGTCAGTGGAATTGATGTGTGGAACCTTTAGCAATGTATTTTTTTTTTCTTTTCTTTCTTTTTTTGGTTTTTTCGAGACAGGGTTTCTCTGTATAGCCCTGGCTGTCCTGGAACTCACTCTGTAGACCAGGCTGGCCTCGAACTCAGAAATCCGCCTTTTAGCAATGTTTTTAAAGAAAGGTATGATATCACCTCTTGTTTCTTTTCTTCTTCTTGCCAGATGGGATATAGAAACAGTAGTGGAGGCCAGAGCAGCCATTTGTCATCTCAAGATAAAATCCATACATTGAGACTTGCAGAGAAAAGATGGTAGAAATTGGATCTCCTTCACCCTGGATCATCAACTCCATCACCAGATCTGTAAAATGTTTGCTTAGATTCTTTGATCAGAAAAATGAACTCTGGGCTAAGGTCATATTTCAGTTGGTAAAGTGCTTGCCTAACATCTATGAAGCCTTGGGTTTGATCCTCAGTTAACAAGCACAGTGCCACATTCTGAAGTACCAGTATGGAGGAGGTAAAGACAGGCATTCATCCCCAGGTACATAGTGGGTTTGAAGTCAGCCTGAGACACTTAAGAAAGAAAAGAAAGAGCCCACTTATTAATTTAACAACATAACCTCAATTGCACCTATTTTTCAAGATTTATTTTTATTTGTGTGTGTGAGAGAGAGAGAGACAGACAGACAGACAGAGAGAGACAGAGACAGAGAGAGAGAGAGAGAGATAGAGGGAGGGGAAGGAGAAGGAGGAGGGAGAGGGTGAGAGACAGTGTGTGTGTTTGTATGTGTGTGTGTGTATGTGTGTGTGTGTGTGTATGTCACATGTGTGGTGGTACCTGCATAGGCCAGAAGAGAGCATCAGATCCCCTGGAGCTGAAGTTGTGAGCCGACTGGCTCAAGTTGGAAACCAAATTTGAGTCCTCCAGAAGGATAGTAAATGGTCATAAACACTGACCCATCTCTTCAGTCCTTTCACTTGTATTTTAACTAATATATTCCTGTATGCTCTACGTGGAGTCATGGTTCATGCCCTAGTCCAAGAAACTCTGGGACTGGTTTACAATGGAAAAGACACTTCATGATTCTTCACGACGTTTCTGCTTGTAAATGAGACATGTGTGGGCAGCATCAAACCAAATTGCACAGGGAGCTGAGATGAGTGCCATATCCAGTACAGTAAATGTAGAATTGGAACACTCCATCTTGGAAGCTCTGCTTGATCCCAGCCCTTACAGCTGGCTGTGACTTGGTTTGTACAGACGTCGGCTCGGGTTGCTATTTCTCAGAGTCACACGTCTGAGGTTAAACAGGCCACTGAGCCACAGTCTCATTTATTTTTTTCTCCTCACCTTGTCTTGAGAAGCCACACTTGAGCAGGCAGCCCTCCTACTGCTTGGATGTGGTAGGGAGGTAGAAAGTTCTGGGTTGGTACTTTTCTGATTCCCAGGGGGTTCAAACATGAACCCCTGAGGGTCCTGACAGTTTCGGTCTGAGAGGACCTTGCTGTGTTATACAAGCACAGACAGCCAGTCCTAAAGAGAGAGAGAGAGAGAGAGAGAGAGAGAGAGAGAGAGAGAGAGAGAGGTTACTGTGTCCCAGAGGCAAGCACCCAAAGTGACATGCTAGTGGTTCTTTAGATTAATGAGCAGAAGTAGCCAGGGAAATCCAGGCGACCGTTGCTAATGTCAGACTATTAAGTATAGTCAAAGGGTCTTCTAAGCTGGGACTATCTGGGAGAAAGAAAGACTTATCTAATAAACACTGGGTGTGCCATAGAGTTTATGTACATTGTCCTATTTAGTCGTGGCAAAAACTCTATGTGGTAGGACTTTGTAAATGCCTTTTAAATTACATGTATTCATTCCTTCCTTCATTCCTTCACACTCTCTTTCTCACAAGGGTGAAAGTAACTCCCTGAAGACAGTTTGTAATAGAAGCAGCAAGAGACAAAAAAAAGAAAAAGAAAAAGAGAGAAAGAAAAAGAAAGAAAGAAAAAAAGAAAGAAAGAGAAAATAAGGTGAGAAGAGGGACTTTGGGAACCTCAGACACCTGCCGAGGCCACCCCAAGTCTACAGTGCAGAAGGCATGCCAGCTGCAGCTGCAGTCTTTGAGAAGGAAGGGAGGGTGTGCATGACAGATACAGACGTGCACGGGAGGCTGCACTGGCCACAAGATAAGTTAAACCAGTCAAGTGTCCATAATCTCACGGAGGAACTTTCTGAGCGCCTATAGAAGTGATACAATGTAGAGAAGGGCTGTAATGTAAGAGTTAGAAGACTCTGCAATTCTGCATCCTTAGGTAAGTGTGTTTTAATACTCCTGGCAAAGTCATTTTGACTCACCCAGGCCGTTCTTTTCTATAAACAGGGCTGCTATCCATTCATAACATGCCAAAAGATCAAAGGAGAAACTAATTCCCAAAGCAGGGATTGGAGATCCTGAGTGCCATCAAATAGAGAGAAACTTTGTCAACTTTCCTTTTCATCAGTTCTGCTATGGTTATCTCTTACTTTTTATCTCTTTGATTTCATTTAGTGATAAAATAGCTCCTAAGTCCATCAGCACAATCCCATTCCAAACCAATGACCATCTCTCCAGATGAGCTAAACTCCAGCTCTGTTGGGCTACGGGCGACCATTAACATAGCATTTAGCATTCTTTCTTCCCCTCTCTGCCACAGATGAGCATCTCACAGCTCTAGACTCCCCCATCACCACTCTGAGGTTCTCGGAAACACAGCAGTTGTGTGAAGTGGCGTGCTGCTGCTGTAGCCTGGCTAGGGGTGAGCAGGACAGCCCAGGGGCCTGCATTTGGATGCTGATAGAGCATCCTCTATCCAAAGGATTAAGCTCTCTGTCTGCTGAGGGAGTCTGGGAAGATTGGATGAACTCTCTGAGCATAAGGAAGGTATTAGCTGGGAACTGATGGAGCAAATACTCCAGAGGACCATGACAAAGTCTGTCCTTGAGTCGGAGGAGATGACCCTGGAGACAAGGCAGGCATTTCAGGAGTTGCTAGTGGCTATGAGGTCAGGGACATCTGGTTTTCTTTTCTCTTCCTTCCTTTTTAAAAACTATTTTATGTATTTGAGTGTTTTGCCTGCATGTATATCTATGCACATGTCTGTGCCCAGTGCCCATGGATGCCAGAAAAGAGTATTAGATCCCCTGGGACTGGAGTTACAGATGTTTGTGAGCCTCTACATGGGTGCTGGGAATTGAATCCTGGAAAAGCAGCCAGTGCTCTTATCCACTGAGCCATCTTGCCAGCCCAATACTGGTATTCAGAAGGCTTCCTCTAGCTGATTCCATGGCTCATAAGTTTTTGGAAATGCCCCATGGCTCAAGATATTTTGTTTTCCTGACCACGCCCCACTTCTTATCCCATAGCCACCATCTTGTGGCATCCAATGTAGTCTGTGGAATGCTAGCAACGTTGCTCGTTAATAGCATGGCTGTGTGCTAGACGGGGCTTAGAAAACTGATGAGGAACTATCACATGGAGGCCAGAAAATAAATGACAAGATGCAGACTTGAGTGGAGTTTGCAGACTTGTCTCCTCGGGTGCCCCAGTGCAGTGGATGAAAGAGGAAGTGTAGCCCCTCAGGGCTGTGGCCAATGCCTCTCCAGTGCTGGGGCCCAGCAACGCTTGGGAGGAAGGGGAATTAATTAACCAAGAGCATCCATCCCTCTGGCTTGTTTTCCTTGTAGTCCTGAGATTTTTATGCTTGTTAGGGAATGAGGAATCAGGGTCTGAAGTAGGAGGTTGGGTCAGGGATACTTCAGTTCAGCAATTTCTTCTTGTCTTTGGAATGAGTCTTTCACCTTATCCCCCTTCTTTTAAACCTTCAGGTGAAATCTACAAGTAGAAAAAGCAGTGTTTACCAAGTATTGTGATTTACCCAAAGTTGACCGGATTCTTAACATGAATGTTCTTTTTGCTTTCACAGTACTTTAGAAAATACTAAGATGGCTCGGTTGTTAAGAGCACAGACTGCTCTTGCAGACAGCATGAGTTCTGTTCCTAGTATCCACGCCAGGTGACTCAGAACCACCTGTAATGTAACTCAAGTTCCAGGCAGTTCAATGGCCCTGTCTCTGTGACACACACACACACACACACACACACACACACACACACACCCTCCATTCTACCATCCCCCATGTAATTTTTAAAGTACATTTTACACTAGTTTATAAATCCTTGGGGGCTGGTGAGATGGCTTAATGGTTAAGAGCACTGACTGCTCTTCTGGAGGTCATGAGTTCAAATCCCAGTAACCACATGGTGGTTCACAACCATCTGTAATGAGATCTGATGCCCTCTTATGGGGTGTCTGAAGTCAGCTACAGTGTACTTACATATAATCAATAAATAAAAACCTTTGGGCTGGAGCAAGCAGGGGAGTGAGAGGGAGAAGAGAAGGGGGAAAAAAAGAAGAAAAAAATAAATTCTTTATTGTTTTGATACGTGGGTTGCTGAGACAGGATTGCTGTTCTTCCACAGATGGGGAAGTTAAGAGTGGAGACAGCTCACCCAAGGTCATACAGCCAGCAATGGCAGAGTCTAGGGTTTCTCTTCCCTGGCACCTGTCACCATTATTCTTAGAGATGAGAAGTCACTTGGACACATAGCACACAGTCCAGTTTAGATTGCCAGCCTCCCTCTGGGTTGTTTCCGACAGGTGCATTGAGATCCTCCGGGCTTTTAAATGATGGTTAACCCCCGACCCCTTGACTTTTATTTCTGTCCTGGAATTTGCGGCTTTGACTCATAAGGCATGCATTCTGGAGTGTTCTGGTTTAGTGAGAAAGACACCCTTCTTCAGCGACAGAAGAGGAAGAGAAGGAAGAAGCAGAGAGCTCATCGGAAGGCGAGGAATGTTCTAGCAGGGGTGGGAGTCTGAACCACCTTCCTCTGGCCCTGAAAGGCTGGGGGCTCCTCCGCTTCCTGTCTGGAGTTGACGTGGGTTTGCAAGTCAACCAGTTGAAACATCAGCTTTTGTGAAAACGCTCATGAAATCCATCTGACTTGTTTGACTATCAGTTTCCTGTCTAGAAAATGGAGATAGTTAATGTTGTCTTCTGCATTGAATCAGGGGGGATTTAATAGAGTAATTAACTAGTTGTAGCGATTTGATTTTCTACTGAGAGGTGTTTTTAATATAATCATTTATACATGTATAAATTATCACATATAAGGGATATATAAAATTATATATAAATGACACATACAAATTATTACCAATTTTAAATTATCGATAACATTATCAATATATATCCATTATATAAAAATGATAATAAAATTCAGAGATCTTACTGATTAGCACAAGAGAACTTTAAGAAAACATTGACCATGCTGTAGCTAGGACAAGAAGTAGATTCAAGAAAAGGCATGTCTGCCGGGCGGTGGTGGCGCACGCCTTTAATCCCAGCACTTGGGAGGCAGAGGGAGGCGAATTTCTGAGTTCGAGACCAGCCTGGTCTACAGAGTGAGTTCCAGGATGGCCAGGGCTACACAGAGAAACCCTGTCTCGAAAAAAAACAAAAACAAAAACAAAAAAAAAAGAAAGAAAAGGCATGTCTAAGACCAGCATATAAAAGCAGTAGACCCAGCCTCTTTTGCTCAGGAAGTGACTCCATTTTGACAAAGTCTTGGCAAAATGACTTTGGACTCAGAAACCCAGGAGACCAGAGACTATACTGAGATCTGAAGTTATGTGCCTATGAAGAACTCTAGACGGTCATCTCCTGCTGCCCTCTGCTGGTCATGTGTGCTTCCTGCATCTTGAGAGCAGATTAGAGAACCTGTGTATCACCCTTCCTGACACTCTTTTTCCATCCCTAGTGGTCCCCCTGAGGGCTGGCCTTCCAAGTGTCACTCTGTCTGCAGCATATCTGAAGGTTCTCCACTTCTCCCTAAGCTCTTATAAACCAGCACAGGATGCTGGGATGTGCAGGAGTAAAGAGGCAATGAGAGGGCTGGAGAGATGGCGCAGCGGTTAAGAGCACCAACTGCTCTTCCAGAGGTCCTGAGTTCAAATCCCAGCAACCACATGTTGGCTCACAACCATCTGTAATGGGATCCAATACCAACTTCTGATGTGTCTGAAGACAGCTACAGTGAACTCATAAAATAAAAAAATAAAATAAATACATGAATAAATAAGAACCAATGAGAGAACTTCCCTGGAGAGCATTTGTTTTAAAAGATTTAACAAAGGAAGTCAAGTCTGGCTTGGCAGTGCATGCCTGTAATCTCAACCTTTGGAATACTGAGGCAGAATGATTGCTCTAAACTCAAGGCTACTGGGCTACATAATGAGTTCTAGGCCAAGCCTGGTCTAAAGTGAGACCATGAGACCATGTCAATAAACAAAACCCAGCTGAAGTCAGACGGAAGTGAAATGAATAATGTGCACACACACACCCCAAAGCTAGAAGCTAATCTCTATTTTATGTGTAGAGAATCTGGCTTTTAATTATATCAGTGGACTCTCTCTCTCTCTCTCTCTCTCTCTCTCTCTCTCTCTCTCTCTCCCTTTCTCTCTGTCTCTCTCCAGGGTTTTTGAGACAGTTCTGGCTGTCCTGGATCTTAGACCAGGCTAGCCTCAAACTCACAGAGATCCACCTGCCTCTGCCTCCCGAGTGCTGGAATTAAAGGCGTGCCCAATGACCCTCCTCTTTAAGTAGGAATCAAGTTCTTAGGGATGAAATATTTTCGCCCCCCATGGGTAGTTCTGGAAGAAAATTTCAGAAGTTTCCTTATGATATTAGATTGATTTTATTTTACTTGAAAATGGAAAGCTGAAATTACTGGTTTTATAAAAAGTTAAAAATGTAGGTTTTTTTTTTCTCATACAAATATAGGTAGCCAAAGGCAGAGGTGGTAACTCAGGTACATCCCTGGGGTTGTTTCTGCCTTGGTACCTTTCTATGTGTGGATTCTAACTTGCAGCTCAAGGTGGCTGCCCCAGCTTGAGAGCATGGGTCAGCATCCCCTGCTCAGGAAGAAAGGCCCCAAGACGGGTATACTCTAGTCCTTTGAATATGTAACTTTAGTAAGTTAGATCCCAGTGAGTAAGGCTTAGGCATGGTTCACTGTGGGCCATATTGGGAAATGAAGCTTTTATTTCAGGGCAACCATGTATACTGCTAAATACTTTATCTTTTATTGCTGAGGAATGTGTGGATGGATTTTGGGGTGTGTGGCGTCTTGCAAGCCTACTGCTGGGACCGTGAGAAGCTTTTAGTTTGATGTAGGATCAGACTGAAAATGGGATCTTGCATTCTCTTCTGCCCTCCTGGAAGTACCACTGGAGTCAAGGCTTTTAGAGGAACAACTCGAATGCTGGGTCCCTTCCTGCTCTAACTTTACATTACAGTTAGCATTGACATGTCTTCCAGTGCCTCATGCATTGAAGCATGGTCCCAGTGCAGCAGTATTCAGATCTGACCTCAGCAGTGGGCTAACCCACTGATGGACTCATGGCTGAATGGACCATTAGGAATATCAAAACTGTAGAAGGTAAGGCCTAGCTAGGGGAAGGCCACTGGAATGCACTCTTAACAGGTATGTCTTGTTGCTGGCCCCTTGGCCATGTTCACACCCACTCTCTGCTTCCTGGCCATCACAAAGTGAACTGCTTTCTTCTGCCATGGTCTTCTACCACGATGGATTGACTTACCACTGTTCCTAAAGCAACGGGGCAAGAACTACAAACTCAATGAATCTATGAAACCGTGAGTCCATATCGACCGTTCCTCATGTAAGGTGGTTTCCTCAGGTATTTTGTTATAGCTACGGACAGCTGACTAAGGTTCCTTATGACTTTACCAAATACTATCTTGCTGTCATCAACCAAGCAGTCAAACAGAAGATGAATATACTGTTGTCCCTTCTCTAAAGAGTTGTTTTTCTCTTACTTGAGTGGCCTGATGTCAACCGTAGCCCCAGAATATTAAATGCTGTTACAGGACATAGAGAAGTCAAGTCGGAACTGACCTGGACATTTCCCCCCTGGTGCCTAGCTTTCGTGGTGCTGGGAGCTGCTGCACAGGCTATGGAGGAGAAAGAATGCCAGTGGTGCTACAGTACTGACCTGCCAGCTACGATGTGCTCACTGGTGCAGAGGTGGCATGCAGGATAAAAGGGGCAACCAACCACCACTTTCTGATTGGATTCAAGGCCTGCTCTATAGGATAGGTTCATGCATGGTATTGTAGATCTGGCCCAGCGCTTATGGCTATGGAGATTACAGACTCCAGATGGGGATGCGGTGGGAGTGAGGTGTATTCATAGTTTACTGCTGTGTCCAATCCTGGCTGCAGGACCTTCTTTGGCAGTGGGCAGTGTTGAATGCAGAGGTTCGAGGTTGGTGAAAGTGCTGAGGCAAAGTGACTTTGGAATGGGACATCTGTATCCACCCCTCCAAGACCCAGAGAGCACCATGGGAGAGAGGTTGGAAAGACTGAGGGATGGGGGATGGGAGAGAATGCTAGGAAATGTGCTCTTCTGGGTGGAACATCATAAACTCACATTATATAGTCAGTGTGCTCTTAGCTCACTGCAGTTACGGTTACCTGCGTAAGATCGAGCCAGTAATAATACTCCAGCAGGCAATACTAATTGTACTAGTGGGTTCAAAAACTTAAAATGGGAGAAGACATGAAGGTGGGAAGGAGGGATGTGTTGTGTTGCCAGAGAGGGGGTGAGAGATCCATGCAGCTGGGGGTAGGTATGGGCAATATCCATTGTATATATAAGTAAAATTGTCAATAATGAATAAAAGATTAAAAAATGAATCTTTGCTGTATGTTCCCTGGCCACTGGTTACACAGTAGCCATCTTGGTTGTCAGATCCATCCCGTAGTGCATGCATTTAAATATCTCTTGTACACTAGCCTAAAGCTATGCTAATTTCATCATTAGGCACTGTATCCGCTCACATTGCTAGAAGAAGAGTGAATACAAACTATATTCAGGAATGGGGGCTTGGTGGCTGACTCCTGTAATATCAATACTCAGGTAGCTGAGGCAGGGGATCATTCTGAGTTGAGGATGTAGAGTGAAACCTTGTCACAGAATGACAAGAACTGTTTCTTTGCTTGTTTCCCTGGAAAGAAACTGTATTTTACAACTTTTATTGTCATAACTGTTCTATTTTACTACCATTATTATTAATTTCTTTTGTTCTTGATTATACATTACTCTATTTTTAATATATATGTTGTGTGTGTTTATCATTTTAAATTACGTGTTTATGCATGGGTATGAGCCTGTGAGTGCATGGACTGCAGAGGTCAGAAGAGGGCATTGCATCCCCTGGTGCTGGAGTTATAGGCAATGGTGAACCACCCAATATGGGAGCTGGGAACCAGGTTCTCTGGAAGAACTCTCTGTGTTTCAGCGTTCCACTGGGGGTCTTGGCAGAATCGCCTACAGGTAGGAGGGACTGCTGTGTCTGCTTTCCTTCTCTTGTGAATGATAAAGGCTGCGGATACTTAAGACCAGATGAGGGATTTAGGCCCTCAGTTATCTGCTTAACTTGGCGTCTTCAGAGACTCTCATTACCTTTCTGCAGGAACTGGTTAGACATGGGGTCCTTGGCCAGGACATCCTCTTTGTTTTTAACATAGACCTTTTTGAAACAGACAATGTGGAGCAACTGATGAAATCCTCCTGGTTGCAAAATCTCTGTTTATGTCCGGTGGTAGTGGCAATGATCATCTATCTCAGACTACGGGGCCAGCAAGCATCTGCAACTGGTTGATAGAGAGGGTAGCTGCCATGAGCTCACCAATCTTGAGGAACTGGGGATCTCAAAGCATCTGGATTAACCACATGGCGAGGACTCCTTTCAGCCCCTCAGTTACTCAGAATAGCTGTGTTCCCAAAAACATCTACCACACCAAGGCAAGAAAAGCTTTCCCTGCCGAAGTTGCCCAACTTCCTTGAACACAGACGTCCCAGCTGCTGGACTTCTAAGAAATGGGTAGGCTGCAAATAAAAGCCATTCTGTGTGCTCCTTGAAGTTGGCACATGGACCTATTGGTGGATGGTCGCTACATCTATGAGATGTTACCTTTTTGCCTCTGTGTGACACGGTGGATAGCTGAGCAACAAGAATGGCAGCCATTCAATGCAGATAGACAGAGATGGATGACACCTTCCTTCCAGTAGATATACCTCTGGGTCAAGAAGACCAAGCCTGAGTAAAAGAGAAAGGAGTCTAGAAAGTTCTGGAACAAAGCAGGGTGTATCAGTAAGGCTAGTAAAACCTTATCTGGCTTCGGGCAAGTGACAGCAGTTTCCTTCTTGGGGGCTGCCCAGTATTTGGCCTCCTTCTGTTTGACAAGTAATTTGGATTCTCCATGTCAACCAGCTGTAACAAGGGCCCACCCCTGGCCCGGCCCTTTGACACACTATTACATTAAATTCTAGATGGTCAGTTTGACTGTTGGTATTTACTAGTTGGTTCACTAGATGTCAGGCACTGTTCAGATATACTTTTTCTTCTTTCTTATTATTTTGTGTAATTGTGTCTCAGTTTGGGTTACTCTTATGATGAAACACCATTACCAAAAGCAACTTGGGAGGAAAGGGTCTATTTCACTCACAGTTCCATATAGCAGATCATCATCAAAAGCAGCGAGGGGAGGAACTCAAACAGAGCAGGAGTCTGGAGGCAGGAGCTGATGCAAAGGCCATGGAGGGGTGCTGTTTACTGACTTGTCTCCCATAGCTTGCTCAGCCTGCTTTCTTATAGCACCCAGGACCTCCAGCCCAGGGATGACATCACCCACAATGGATTGGACCCTTCTGTATCAATCACTAATTAAGAAAATGCCTTACAGCTGGAGGTGTTCTCTCAATTGAGGTTCCCTCCTTTAAGATAACTTTAATTTGTTTCAAGTTGGCATAAAGCTAGCCAGTACAAATTGTTTGACAGTGGTGGGGATTGAACCCCAATTTACCACTATACTATATCCTCAGCTCTTGACTTTTGAGATAGAGTTAGCCCAGGTTGGCCCAAAGTAGCCCAGGTTGGCCTCAAACTCATGATATTCCTTGTATCCTTGTATGTAATACACACTGTATTTTTTTTTTTTAATTTAATCTCATGATTGCTATTACTGTCACTTTACAGATTAGATGACTGACCTAGAATCCCAGTGCCTTTCTTCAGGTCACACAGGCAGGTCATGGCACAGCCTATTACTGCCTGGAGCCTGTGTTCCAGAGTCTATGCTGCCCACCATACTCTCTTCATCCAGTAGGCAATTTCTCAATGCTTGGGCCTAGAAAGAATCAGGACACACTTGGTGAGGAGTTTGAAGCCTACGGAGGTGAGGTCAAGGTGGGCAGTGGGTCACTCCTGACTGAGATGAAGTAAGGTTTTGAAGATGCCTGTGTTGTAAATGTTGTGTGCGAGTGTGTCAAGATGTCATGAGGTATGGAAAACAAGAAGGTTGGGGGTGGGGTGGGAAAACAAAGTCAAACAGAAAGCATTCTTAGAATAGATGACATGCTTCCTGCATGACCAGTGGCCCTGGGAGACCTCACTGAGTGTCCAACAGTGGCTACTTGTATGAACTCATTCGGTCATTCCATGCAGTCAGACAGCAGCACCGTGGGTATCCTTGGTGTATGGGTGGGAAAAGAGACACAGCCACTTCAGGTAACTTGCTAAAGTCACACTACTGTGAGTGGGAAAAGCTGGGTTCTGACCCAGCTGGCGAGGCCAGGAGTCTGTACTCTGAATGCTATCTGTGGTGTTCGTTCGCCGTCGGCCAGTGTGTCTGCCTTTCTCTCTGCCTCAGTGCTGAGGCTGGGTGCACAGGCCTGGCCCTCAAGCAGGTTTGGCAGTCGTACACACAAGCACCGTGTTTCCTCCGTTAGCACCTTTTAAATAGAGATTTCCTGCCTGTCCTTTCCCATCTCCAAAGGAAGCACACAAATGCTTCTAGAGAGTTCCCTGAAACCAGAGCTAAAAATGGGCCCTTCAGCCGGGCGGTGGTGGCGCACGCCTTTAATCCTAGCACTTGGGAGGCAGAGGCAGGCGGATTTCTGAGTTCGAGGCCAGCCTGGTCTACAGAGTGAGTTCCAGGACAGCCCGACCGAGCTACACAGAGAAACCCTGTCTCAAAAAACCAAAAAAAAAAAAAAAAAAAAAAAAAAAAAAAAAAAAAATGGGCCCTTCATTTGGATCAAAGCTTCAGAACAATTAAAAACAAGTACCCAAAAGCCATTGTGAGGAGCTTACCAGACAAACATGGCAGTTTGGTAGCAAAATACTTGAAGACAGCAGTGGATTGTGAACTGTCCCAGTATAAGAACCCACCCACTTGAGCATCCTGGCTGCAAATAGTTTACGGGGATGGGGGGAATCCTGATTGCAGTAGAATGTGGAGTTCTAATTGGCAAACGTGCTCGGACTGAGAAACCCCCATCTGCAGTCATCTGAATGCAAACCAACTTATGCAAGACTCAGCCGTTACTCGCTCCGAGCAGACTTTTGTTCCGGTGATGGAACCCAGGGCCTGGTGCACGATGCATCACTGAGCTGTCCTAGCCCTGTCTGTTGTATGGTCCAGAGAATGATCTATGGTAGCCATACCTTTAGCCACAAGAAGGTGGAATTACAGGTGCTTGTGAGTTGCCTTCTGTGGGTGCTGGGAGATGAACTCAGGTCCTCTGGGCGAGCATTAACTGAGCTGTCTTGCCAGCCCAGTAGTTTTGAATGAATGGATTTATTAAGTATACAGGAAGGCGATGTAAAAGAATAAATAGTATTCAGCAGATGGATGGAGAGCAACACGTCATCAAATAAGTGTCCAGCAGAAGTCAGCTGAGGAAGCCTCGTTACGACAGCCAGCTGGAGCTCCCCACTGAGAGTCCCAGGCGGCACAGAATGTCCTCTCTCTCCAGTGAGGCCACCAAGAACAAAGAGCAGCAGACAGATGACATCACCCAATCCCACACTCACAAAACCCAGCAGAAACAAACTGGGGAAGTTGAGGCAGTTCCCTGGAACTCTTATGGGTGAGCTTCCTGCCTTAGGTTTCCGTTGCTGTGAAGAGACACCATGACCAAGGCAACTCTTAGAAAGGAAAACATTTAACTGAGTCTGGCTTATACTTTCAGAGATTCAGTCTATTATCATCATCGTGGGAAGTGTGTGGCAGCGTCCTGGCAGATGTGGTGCTGGGGAAAGAGCCTAGAATTCTACAGCTGGATCCAAAGGCAGCCAGGAGGAGACTGGAATTCCACACTGGGCAGAGCTTGAGTTTAAGAGACATCAAAGCCTGCCCCCAAAGTGACACACTTCCTCTAACAAGCCACACCTATTCCAAGAAGGCCACACCTCCTAATAGTGCCACTCTCTGTGGGCCAAGCATTTAAACAAGTGAGTCTATGGGGGCTATTCGATTCAAACCGTTTCTCTTTGCTCCTACAGGGACTGTTGTATCACAAGGTAAGCAATGGTAACCTCTGTTGGAAATGGTTTACCTTCTACCTGTTTTCTAGGATACAATGCTTTGCCATTCCCTCCTCTGCCTGTCAGAGTAGAGGCCTATTCCACCCCACATAAGGTGTTTCCAAGGACAAAGTGCCTGAAATGGGGGAGGCCAATCCATTCCAGAGCCTGCTTCTCAGTGAGCCCCCCAAAAATACATGTCAATTTACTAATATAAACACCACTCCTACTAAGTGGGAAATTGTGTACATGATGCCATGACCAGGGCAACTCTTACAAAAGAAAGCATTTAATTGGGACTGGCTTACAGTTTCAGAGGGTTAATCCATTATCATCACAGCAGGAAACATGGCAGCATCCTGGCAGACAAGGTGCCGGAGAGGTAGCTGAGGGTTCTACATCCGGACCCATAGGCAGTTTGGAGAGAGACACTGAGACTGGCATGGGATTTTGAAACCCTAAAGTCCACCCCCAATGACACACTTCCTCCAACAAGGCCACACCTCCTAGTCCCTCTAAAGTAGTGCTACTCCCTGATGACCAAACATTCAAACCTATGAGCCCATGGAGACCATTCCTATTCAAACCACCACAGAGATCCTGCCTCAAAAACACACACCAAGGCTGAGCTCTGGTCTCCATGTTTATGCACACATACATGCACATTTAGTTGCATGCGCGCGCACACACACACGGAAGACAAGGGAGAGGGCATTAATATTCTCCAAAATACCAGTATTGAAAAGATAAATAAAGACAGTACAGGGTGTTTCAAATCAGAGAACACAGAAGTCATGACAACTAAATACTGTACCAGACACTGCTTTTAGACCTGCTTCTGTACTAAAAGCCATCAAATGACATATAGGATATCATTGGGACAATTGGAAGTCCAGAAAAACAAAACAAATATTGGGTAGCTGCTCTATCAATATTCCATCTGGTGAGGCTGGGGAGAACTAGGATTCTGCAAGAAAGCAGGGCCATTCTCGGAAAATACATACTGAGGGAATTGTGAGTGAAGGCCCAGGACATACACCAGCCAGAGAGATAGATGGTAAGTAGGCTGACAAATGAATGGGTGAGGGGATGGATGGATAGGTAGATAAATGGATAGTAGATGGATAGATGAGAAAAACGTGAACTATTGTTGTTCCTTTAAGTCTATGAATTCCATTTCTGTGCGTTCAACAAATCACAAATCAAAATATTGAGGGGGAAAAAAAAAACCCTTTGTCTTTTCTGATACTAATATCTTTGGAGAACTCTAATTTTCTCTCCCTGTTTTATACGGAACACATGAGAGGCCTTTTTTCTTGTTATGACTTCCTAAACCACCCAGAATTCTGGCTGTTTGCATAGCATTATTACATCAGGTATTATAAGCAATATGGAGATGACACAACATGTGAGAGGATGTGTGCAAATGATAGTCAAACACTCTACCTTGTGATGACACTTGAACAGTCTCAGATTTTTCTATACACGGCGGCCCTGGAATGTGTCTCCTACAGATACCAGAGGATAACTGCCTAGGAGACTCTACGGGGTTGTGAAGGATGCTCGTTTACTATTCCTATTCTTGCTGCTGTTCTATACATTTGAATTTTCTCCAAACAAACGTGCTTAGGAAAACTGCTCAAGAGCTTGGCATGCTGCTGGGATGCAGAGACTGCAGAGGGTAAAGGTCAAGGTCAGTGCGGGGCAGCTGCCCTATCTGTAGAGCACAGTCAATTGCAAGGTTTGTCGGTGTTGTGTGTGTGTGTGTTGTGTGTGTGTGTGTGTGTGTCGTCCTGGAACTCACTCTGTAAACTGACTGATCTCAAACTCATAAAGATCTGCCTGTCTCTGTCTCCTGAGTGCTGGGATTAAAGGCATGAGCCGCCGCCACCTGACTTACAATTACAATTCTTCATATTGTATTTTATATAATGTATTATCATAGAAATAATGATTTTAATGTTCCCCATTTTATCTTTAATTCTGCTCCTTAAGATGCCCTTTTGGGTTTTGTTGTTTTAAGACAAGATTTTCTAAAAAAATTAAAAAAATAAATAAATAAAAAAAAAAAAAATAATAATAATTAAAAAAAAAAGACAAGATTTTCTTATGCAGCTCAGGGTGGTCTGGATCTCACAGTTTTCTTGCTTCAGACTTCAGAGTGCTGGGATTATGGGCATATTCTACCATGGCTGGTGATTGTATCTACTTTAATGTATTTTTTATCATGTGAATAATGTAAAATTATAAATGAGTATAAATTGTAGATGAGTGTAATTTACAAATGAAAAGTGTCCATACCTGGGAGTATTTGCTGAAATTTTTAATCAAGAAGTACAAAGAATGGTTCTTTTGAAAGTCTACAACTCTGTGTTTGTGCACATGTGTGTGTTGTATGTGTGTGCATGTGTGTGTGTAATTATGTATGTATGTTAATCTCTCCTTGATCATCTTTCTCTGAAAACTCATGTGCTTTAATCTATGTTTAAAAAATATCATGCCGGGCGGTGGTGGCGCACGCCTTTAATCCCAGCACTTGGGAGGCAGAGGCAGGCAGATTTCTGAATTCGAGGCCAGCCTGGTCTACAGAGTGAGTTCCAGGACAGCCAGGGCTACACAGAGAAACCCTGTCTCAAAAAACAAACAAACAAAAAAATATCTCAATAATCTCCAACTCTCAACCTAGCTTTCAAAACAGAAATGTATAGAGAGATCAGAAAAATGTTGAAGACCCCTAGGTTAAACCATAATACCATCTCCAGCCAGGTAAAGCTATTTGTTACCGTTGACACACCCTGTTCCCCCAGCAAGGTGTGACATAGAAGGAGCAACATAAAACCAGCTCCATGCTTGGCAACCCAGTCACTGAAAGGAGATCTTGCGCCTCTGGAGTCCTGTCTAGAGCAAATAAATAGCAACGCATCATCCTATGGAATGTTCAATGTCTGAGATAGAGCAAGCGGAACAAACACAAGGCGGGACCGGGTATATTGTCAAACAAACCACATGCACATGCTTCTGCGATCACAGAGAACTTATAGCGGCCATATGCACCTCAAGGGAACTGTGCTAGCCAGGGGGGAGACGGGGGCTTACTCTTGAATGTGCTGTTGACACAAATTTTACGCATGAGGCTGGAGAGATGTGTGTGTAAGAGGTGTGTAAAGTGCTTACCACACAGATGTAAGGACCCTGAGTTTGGGTCTCTAGAGCAGGGAGTGGTATCCCACTGTGAATCTGTATCCCAGTGCACTACATGTGAGGTAGGAGGTAGAGACGGGGAATGCCCGGAAACTTGCTGTCCAGCTAGTTTGGTTTATGCAAAATTGAGTTCCTGTCTCAAACTACACAGACTGGGCAGACTGACTCCTAAGGTTCTCCTCTGACTTCACCACACATATGAACTCAGGCTAGTGAGATGGCTCAGCGGGCACGGTTGCCATGAGTCTGATCCCCAGGCCTCCATGGTAAAAGGAGAGAACTGACTCCCACAGCTGTCCTCTGACCTTCACATCTATGCCACGACATGCACAGAAGCCTCTAAGCTGCACACACAATAAATAAGCAAATGCAGGAGGCATCTTACTCTTGCATGTAAACGAGATAAGCCAGAGAGGCTGGATTCACAGCTCAGAGGCAGAGCCCTTACTTGCCTGGTGAGCTTGCGACGCGGTTGTGTCCCCAGTGCTCCTCGCGCTCACTGCACAGAGTCACAGGCACGGGTTAGTTTAATATTGCTAAAATGGCTATACAATGTTCGAGATCTTTGAAACTCTTTTTGTTTTTTGATAGTCAGACATGGTAGTACAAGCCTGTACTCCCAGTACTAGGGAGGCAGGGGCAGGAGGATAGCAAGTTCAAGCCCAGCCTGGCCACATAGCAAAGTATCTCAAAAAACAAAACAAAAAAAAATATTCTGTATTAAAATAATCATGACAGTACTATAAATGATAATAGATTGAAAATAACCAAAATATCTACCATTCAGAGATTGATTAGGCAAATAAATAAATAAGGCTTGCTATATGATGTAGATTTTAGGAAACAGTTGGAAAATTTTGTCAGACAGGTAACTTCAATATTAATCTTAATGTAAATGCCAGAATTATTCTTAACAATGTTGAAAAATTGGAGGAAGAAAATATTTCCAGGAGGGAGAAATGGCGCAGAGGTGCTGGAAAAGAAGCCACAGAGGAAGGAAAGTTGTGACTAGACAGACATGTTGTCTCACCATCAAATGTCAGCTCTACTACACTCAGTCTCTCCCTCCCTCATCATGCACGTAATAATATAGAAAGACTTATTTAAAAGAAAATATCCCCAAAGGGCTGGAGAGATGGCTAACCAGTTCAGAGCACTAGCTGCTTTTGCAGAATTTTGGGGTTTGGTGTTCAGTACCCACATGATGGCTCAGATATATCTATGACTTCACAGGTCCCAGCATCCTCTTTTGGCCTCTGAGGGCACCAAGAACACATATGGTTCTCATGTATGCACGCAGGCAAACCACAAAAAAAAAAAAAAAAAAAAAAAAAAACAAGAAAAGTAAAAATAAAGAGAAACTATCCCCAAGACACAACAGTGGTTGTCTCTGATAATGAGATTATATGAAACTTTTTGTGCCTCTAGATTGTTTGTCTGTTTTCCTATTTTTCTCTCTTTTTTTTTTTTCTGGAATGGCCATGTATTATTTTGTGATGTGAAAAAAGAAGAAAGAAAAAAAAAATAAAGCAAAACACAGAGGAAACCATGCCATGCATGGCTGGCCTGAGTCAGGAGCTGAATTCTCATGTTTAAATTAGTTTCAGAAACAAGGAGTCGTTTCTAGGCAACGGGCTTGAGAAATCGTGGTCATTGCCATTGTTGCTACAGTGTGTCTGCAAGAAACTGCAGGGGCTGACTGCTGAGCAAGCAGACTCCGCGAAGGAAAAACAAGCTTTGCCACCCAGTTTTGGTCATGGGGACTTGAGTTACTGTAACCCTAGGGGCAGACAGGAATCAAAGATTTTTTTTTTTTTTTTCAATTTATTACTAATGAATGGTTGAGTTACGAGGATTGCCATAGGCAAGATATCTAACAGAAAGCTAAGTCATTTCAGAAGGTGTGGGGAACTAGGAGGCAAAGCCAACGCCCTCACGTACACACACCACAATGGTTTTGCTGTGAATTCTGGCCGTCAGGGGCTGTGCGAGACAGATTGCATCTTAAGATGTGAAAAGATTGCCTCACAGTCTCAGGAGTCATTTGCTGTCATTACAGGCAATCCTGGGCAGCCACGGGGCTTTTAATCAAGAAGAAACACTGAAAACTGAAACCAGGGCAGAGAAAGCCTTGGGCCTCCCTGCTGACTCCGAGGGGGCCGGGAGCCAGGAACCTTTCAGTCTTCTTGGACGCAGTGCTCTTCCCCAAGTGCCTGGAGAAGGCGTTACTCAGCCCAGGAAGTGTGTTTTGTTGACCTTGACTAAATTTTTAGCAAGAAAAGACGATTTTCTGGGGGGAAAAAAAGTGTCAGAGCTCGGCCCTCTTGTGCCTATTGTTTTATGGCAGAATCAAACATGGTCCAGGATGGCCTGGAACTCTCTATGTAGCCGGGATGGGGAGGGGAAGATTGGGGGATGGTGTTGGCCTTAGTTCACTTTATTGCTTCCTTATACACCCGTGATTCATATTCTTTCTCTTTTTCTCACTCCGTGATGTCATCTGCCATGTTATGACACAACACAAGGTTCTCATGAAATGTAACTGCTTAAGATTCCGGAACTGTGAGATATATAAACCTCCCTCCTTTCCTTATAAGGTATGCAGCCCTAAGTATTTTGTTATGGCAAACCAGGCAAACAGAAGGACTAGTATTTACTGCCTTTCCTTATGAGGTAATTCCTCAGGACAGGCACTCTTCCATCTTTGTACTCTGGGCTTATAGTAGGCAGACCCTACATATGTTTGTGCTGATTCACTGTTTTTTGTTGTTGCAGCTGTTTGCTCAGTGATGGGGATCAAGCCCAGGGCCTTCCATATGCTGGGCAAATATTGGATCACTGTCCCACATCTCCATGCTCCATGGTCTTGAGTCACTAATGCAGCCTGCTACAGACTGAATGTGGTTTGCCTGTTCCCCAAAGGTTTATGTTAGAAGCTTGGCCCCCAGTGGGGCAGTAAAAAAAAAATGGCATAGAACATTTGAGAGTAGTGTCGTGGGCTGGGGGAGTCAGTGGTTTATTGGGGTGATTCGATTGGACGAGATTAAGGTCACCTTAAGGCACCCGTCAGTGGCTTGTGGTAAAAGTCTACGCCTGGCTCCTCCGTCTCGCCCTGGTTTCTTGTCTGGCAGTATCTTTGCCTCTGCCATGAGGTCACTCTAGAACCCAACGGATACTGACACATCCCCTTAAATCTCTAGAACTGGAGACCTGTGATCTCTGCCTCCAGTGACGTCCTAGCCTGGGCCCGCATGGACTCCCTCTTTGCTAACCTCCCATCGGGAAGCTAAATCAACCCTATTCCTCTGTGGTGTATTCCCTCGGCAATACTTAAGTCATTTACTATGACTTAGCTTACAAATGTGTCTTTTTTTTTTTCCAGACAGTCCGCCAGCACACTGATAAGGCAAGGATTCTCTTAGGAGCTCTGTGCTCTGCTTTCAATAAATGCATTCAGTACAGATTGAGTAGCAGTTTTGTTTTTGTAGACAGGCTCTTACCATGTTGCCCAGGCTGGTCTAGACCTCACGATTCCCCTGCCTCAACCTCTCAAATACTAGGATGATAGACCTCTGCCACTAAGTCTGGTTTAGCCTCAGAATTCTTATAGAACTTACTTCCTAGTGTCTGTTCACATTCTAAACATCTCTAACCAACTCTCTGGCACCAAACATTTATTCTTATTTAAAAAGGGTCAGCACATCCTTGATTCCTGTGGTGTTGCAGTTTAAGGTAGGTAAACCTGGGGTTCTTCTACCCAAGAGTTTACAGTCTAGTGCATATATTGACTTGGCTGTTTTTCTGGGTTTGGATCTAGGGTGGAGCCCACATCTGTTTAGCTTCTCCCATTCTGACTGAAATCTGTCAGCTCCAAGATCAAGCAGGGATCTGCTCTGACAAGCTGCGACACTGATGGAAACAAGTCCCTGGTGTCTCTACCAGAGCCTTTACTTGTTTGTACATCTGGCCTCTCAAGGCTGCCCTTTAGGGAGCCAGGTTCTCCACAGATAACACATGCAATATAGTTTAAATCTCAAAGCATGGTTACTGTGTCCCCCATGGTGGACACAGGACAGCACCCCTGTTCACAGGAGGCCAACCAAGACTGCCTGAGGAGGTGTGTGTTGTGGGAAAGGCTTTCTCTGTTGGCACTCTGGAAGGCTCCATCAGGCCTGGCTCTGGCCATGACTGTCCTGTATTTCATGAGTGTTTATTGGTTACCTCTTGTATTCCTGGCATGGGGCTATGAAGACAAACAGTATTTGAAGTGGGGAAGCCTGGTTTGGGGGAGAGAAATCAGGCAACAGTGGGATTGAAGAAGAGGTAGAGCCGGGCAGTGGTGGCGCACGCCTTTAATCCCAGCACTTGGGAGGCAGAGGCAGGTGGATTTCTGAGTTCGAGGCCAGCCTGGTCTACAGAGTGAGTTCCAGGACAGCCCGGGCTACATAGAGAAACCCTGTCTCGAAAAACCAAAAAAAAAAAAAAAAAAAAAAAAAAGAAGAAGAGGTAGAAATATTAGATCAATGTACCACAAACTTCAAGAACATTGTTGAGTAAAGGGCAGAATTCTGCTTAGGGAGGTCAGAAAAGGCATCCTCAATTAAGTGGTTTTCAAAATGAGTCCAAAAAGAGAAATGGCTCACCTGTTGGACAAAGAAAGGGGAAATATTCATGGCTAAAGGACAGTCTGTACAACATGGAGGCATGGGAAAGGGCAGCGGGTCCCCCTTGTTAGAAAATCTGTGTTGGATAGCAGGAAATGAATCCCTGGAAGGAAGACAAAGGGAAAAACAGGACTTTCTATGTTGTGTTTTAAAGTAGAAGTCTTACCTCACACATAGTGTGGGAACAGAGAAAGATACCAGGTGGACAGTCAGGTATAGTACAGATGTCAAATCAAAAGATATTTTTTTTTCTAAATACAACAGAACACTGGAACAGTTTGTGTAGCCTGCACAAGATTTGCACAAGCTCAGGCCAGACAAAATCCAAGCATGGAGTGCAGAGGTGGACACAGTCCCATCCCTGGAAATCTATAGCTGCTGAGAGAGGAAGAGTCAGTTTTATTTGAGGGCGTGGCCCCTGGTTGGTCCACCACGGTCCAGTGGATGACCTTACATCTAAAGTATATGTGTAGGACAGACAGGACTTGATGGGGAAACGACAACAAACAAAACCAACTAAAGTTGGGTGTGTATGGAAGAGAGGCTTGGATCTGGGGGGACTTGGGAGAGAGGTGGTAAATGTGATCAAAACACATTGTACACAAAAAATAAATTTTTAAAAACTGAGAGATAAAAAAGACAGCATGAAAATAGAGGGTTATATTAGAGGAAGAGAGAAGAGACTGGGGGAGGGAGCAGAAGACAACAACAGGGGGAGGTGGGGTCAAAAATGTTCTGCCTACATATAAAATTGTCAAAAGGAAACCCTATATTCTGTATAGCTAATACGAGACTCCATGACAGTTCTCAACCTATGGGTTTAGACCCTCTGAGGGTCAAAGGACCCTCTCACAGAGCTCAGTGCTACTTCAAAACTAATTTTGCTACATTATCGACTCATAGAAGTAGCAAAAGTAAATTTTTGAAGTAGCAGTAGAAATGATTTTATGGTTGTCGGTCACCACAATATGAGGAACCGTATGAAAGGGTCTCAGCATGAGGAAGGTTGAGGACCACTGCTCTCTGATCTGAAGTGTTCTCCACTGACTCATGTGTTTAAATACCTGGTCTCCAGTTGATGATATTTGAAAGGTTGGGGTTGCCGGGCGGTGGTGGCGCACGCCTTTAATCCAGCACTTGGGAGGCAGAGGCAGGCGGATTTCTGAGTTCCAGGCCAGCCTGGTCTACAGAGTGAGTTCCAGGACAGCCGGCTACACAGAAAACCCTGTCTCGAAAACCAAAAAAAAAAAAAGAAGAAAGAAAAGAAAGGTTGGGGTACATTTGGAGGCAGGCTTTTGCTGATATCTGTATCTTTGTATGATATCTGGTTCCATCCTGTCTCAGCCTCTACTTCCTGCTCTAGCTACCATATTAGAATGCCTACCCACAGACACACACACACACACACACACACACACACACACACACTACCACAAAGCATTTGCCTTCCCTGACAATGATAGACTTTATTCTCTGAAACCACGAACTGAAGTAAATCCTTCTCAAGTCCTTTCAGGCACTTTGTCACAGCAATGGGAAGAGTAATGAATAAATGTGCTAAGAACAACAGCAGCAGCAGCAGCAGCAACAACAACGATCTGTGCAATGAGGACGTGGGAGAGGGCACAGAGGAGGGAGATGCAGAAAAGCTGTCGGTTTCACAGTGATGCCCCATAGCCCGGGACATGCTATCCTCATCCTCGAGGACTTCAGGAGGCGTGACTGAGGATGTCCGGAGACAGGTTGATGGGAGTGTGGTCGTAAGGTAGGGGTGGAAACGAAACAGCTCCCAGGTTCTGGCCTGGAGGCTGGATAATACTGATTGCATTAATGAAAACACAGGGCAGGAAAAGACTGAGGCTAGCCTGAGTTAGATTTTTGGCCATATCTAAAGTGGGGATGTCCAAGTACAAATGTGCTGGTCTGTGGGAATTGGAGTTCAGGGAAGACACTGATAAATGATGGATGGAGCTTTTTCTTCACTGACATTCAATAAACGTTGTTTTGAGCCACTAATGAATGATTCCAGGGCACTGGGGAAGCGGAACGGAGCCGCCTGTAAGTGTGGATGCTCTTAAAGTAGTGGGGTGACGGCTCAGAAAAGATCAAGCAGAATAACACTAATTTTACAGCTATAAATAAACCTGCCTCTGCAGTCAGGGCTTTTGACAACACAGAGAAGAGGAAAGGTAGCCATGGAAACCAGAAAGAGGGCTCTGGAGAGGCCATATTGTGCCTGCAGGGCAAACATGTCAGCAAGTTCCAGCCATGAGCAGCAGGGTGGTGGTCTGGCTGGCAGAAAAGATGTAAGTCTGACGTATTGGGTTCAAGTGCAAGTCGGCGTCTGATAGGCTATCGGGACACACAGAGAATGAATACTTGCTGTCTGTTTTAGAGACACTGTCACGTTTAAGATCTTTACGTATTTCCGTGCGTTCAGTCCTTAGAACTCCCCTGGTGTGTCTTTTACTATGAGTCCTTCAGAGATGTGCAAGCTGATCCAGGTGAGTGTTACTTTTCCGAGATTTGAACCCAGGTTTCTCTCAGAATCTCTTAACCACTGTTATTAGCGTTACCTTTTAGAGGGTGTTTGTTTTCTTACCAGCCTACAAATTTCATGATGGGCAAGCAGCATAATTTACATTGAGGCTCAATTATAGGGTCCCCTCGGGTCCCTCTCCTGATTGGTCCTTCAAGAAAACAGCGTGCAAAGGCTTGTCCCAACCCTTCTTAGTCCTCAGAGTTCCTGTCCTGCAGAGGGCAGCAGAGAGCCCAAGCAGCGACGTCATCAGCATCTGAGATGACTCTGCACGGAACTCCCCATACTGCCTGTATATGGGCTCACCAGAGATGCCCTGCCCCTGTCCTGTGGTGTGGACGTGTTACTTACAGCTCCACACCTGCTTCCTGCAGCTGCTTTTAACACTAAAACCTCACAGTGTAGAAAGAATTATGGTGAAACTGCCCCCCTCTCGGCCCCCCAAAGTCGCATCAGAGTCTGTGGAAGTGCACTTCTAGAAAAGGAACTTAATTTGAATTGGCAGGAAATGATTGGCTACAAGAACAACAGGGCTTCTATACGTTTATTAACGCAATTGCTTCCTTTAAATAGTATTTTTCCAGATACGTACACGTAAAGTAGAAAATAACATTAAGATTTTTTTTTTAAAAGTTCATTTTCCCCTTGGCATTGAGTAGAAACACATTCTATTTAGCTAAAATATCAACATGTGCACATTGAACCTTAAATGGATGAGAAAGCATAAAAGGCTGAGAGAAGAATACTGCCTATCATAATTGCAGAAATAATTATATAAAATTAATTTTTAAAGTGCTACTGTCAAGGGTTGAAAATCATGCCATCGATCTGTCACCTTGGAGTTTTTTCTTATGCTCTTCCCTCTGCCTGCATGTCCCCTCATAACTGCTAAGAGCTTCTATGAGTACACATTGGGAGGAGGGCCTGGGACTCAGTCCTGAGAAACCCAACATCAAGAGAGCATAAAGACCCAGAAGATTTGCCTGAAAAGTTGGGAGAAAAAGCGGAAGAGATTTTACGGCCATGGAAACCCGAGGAAATGGCCATAAAGGATCATCTCTGTCAGGTTCTCTTCAGAGGCTTGTGTGGCCCCGGCAAGTGCTCTGTGGCCAAGATCAGTCATTGCTCCCCTGGATCACTTGGAATAGGAATGTCTAAAGCAAGAAGAGACACTGGCTTGGGCAAGCTGGAGAAGAAACAGAAGGAAGAGTGCTCTTACCATTTCCCAAGAGCCCTTGCAAGGAAGGGTTGTCTCAGTTACTTTTCTACTGCTGTGAAGAGACACCATGACCAAGGCAACTTACAGAAGAAAGCATTTAACTGGGGCTCACAGTTCTAGAAGTATAGTAGTATAGAGTTCATGACCATTATAGCGGGGAGCATGGCAGCAAGCATAGTATCCCAGCAGTAGCTGAGAACTCACATCTCTACCCACATGCATAAGAAAGACAGAGTTCGATACCAGGAATAGTGGTGTGAGTCTTTTGAAACCTCAAAGTCCCCCCTCTAGTGACACATCTCCAACACAGTCATACTAACTGGGGACAAAGTGTTCAAACATATGAGTCTGTGGAGGATGTGCTCATCCAAACAGCCACAGGGTGTTGACCAAGGAAGGTCTTACTTACAGAATGAATGCAGAGAAACGTCAGGTCAGGGAAACAGTGTTGGCTGAGGTGGTGTGTCTTGTAGGGGCTGGATGAGAGTGTGAGAGAGACAACGAGCGTATTTGTCATCAGATTTAATGTCAGCACAACTTTTCCAGCATTTTGTGTTCAGCCCTTTGCAGAAGCAAGTCATACATTTTACCAAGCAAATGTTTTGTATGGTGTTTTCCCACCCGAGCGCTAGTAAAAGAATGGTTTCGTGGGTAAAGGCATTTCCTGGGCAAGCCTAGAGACCTGAGTTCAATCCCTGGGTTTATTGTTGTGTGAGAGTTTCCTTGGGGTGTCCAGTGTGCGCATGCGTGCACGCACACACACGCAGAGCTTACTCACCATACAAAGGGAAACCATGACAGACCACAGAGTAACAGCCAGTGAACCAGTGAGTTTTTCCTGAGGTTGTTCACAGGAGTGTGGGTGAGGGGTTTCTTAAAGAAGCAAAGATGACTCAAAAAAGCAGCAGATCACTGAAGAGCCCACCCCAGCAAGGTTGATGAGTCATAAAAGCTGCAAGCCTGGACACTGCGCAGCTTGCAGACAGCTTGGCAGGCCTGAGAAACCCCTCTGTAGCTTGGATGGATGGTCAGTGTCTTCTCCTCTGGCAGTTGCTTACTGCTTCTATAAACCTGGGGAGGGGCCTTCCAGAACCTTCCAAGTTTCTATTCTACCAGATAAGTTGAAGTGTTTTTTTTTTTTTTTTTAATCTCCAGAGTCTTGATTTAAGCTAAGAAATAGAGTAAAGTCTACTTGTCCTAATCAATATGTTTTCTAGAATATTCCTGCTTTCTCTTTCCTCATCCTTAGTCAGATCAATGTCTACAAAAGCACAATTTTGTTAGACTGGAACAGAATGTTCCAGAAGAGCATCAGAGAAGCAGTTATTATTCCTAGTCAAGTTTTTAATCTCATGAGTCTTCCTTTCTCTTCTGAAGGGAATATTTCAATTCAGAGGAATCTTCTAAGCCACGCCTACCTAAAAGTAGACATACACACATACGCTATACACACACAACACACACACACATACACCATACACACATAATACACACATGCAATATACACCTGCACACCATATACACACACATCACACACACAATACACACATACCATGCACACATAATATACACATAATACACACATAGCACCATACACATACAATAATCACACAATACACACATAAATACACACACACAATACACACACACCATACACACACATATACCATACACACATAATACACACATGCAATATACACCTGCGCACCATACACACACAATACACACATAACATGCACACACACACAATACACACATAACATGCACACATAACATACACATAATACACACATACGTACCATACACATACAATAATCACACAATACACACATAATACACACACAACACACACAGATATACACACTCCATTTAAATCCTGCTTAAAGAAGTGGTGGAGATAAAGTCAGTCCTCCAAAGCAGGAAATAATAACTGCTTCTCTGATGCTCTTCTGGAACATTCTGTTCTGGTCTAACAAAATTGTGCTTTTGTAGACATTGATCTGACTGAGGATAAGGAAAGAGAAAGCAGGAATATTCTAAAAAACATATTGATTAGGACAAATAGACTTTAGTCTATTTCTTAGCTTAAATCAATCCATAGATTTTTATTGCCATAAATGTTTGACTATTAGCCAGAAGTCCTAGATAACTGGATGGATTGCTGTAGACATACTATTTCAAGTGATTATGTGGCAGGCTCCCCCTGCCCCCTCCCCCCAGGCCATTTTTTAGGTAGGGTTAAGGGCAGATTTCCCTTACGAGATCTGCAGGGAGTGTACAGTGACATCTGGTGGCTGGTAAGGTGAAGTACTTTGGCTCTGTTAGAACATCATGAATTTGAATTACTACTCAAATTTGGTTTGTTTTGCTTGAGGATTGCATCTCTTCTGATTCTTTTAGAAGGGTTTTCGTTCTATATTTAAAACAAATAGGCTTTGATTCTTTTAGATTATTCCTAGATTGTCCAAACTTTTTAAGAAGACCATTCATTAGGTGAATTAACCAGGTCTGTATTGAACTAACTAAATCTTATCAGGGTCAGGATTAGGGGGAGAGGGAGACAAGAGAGGCATTTTCCTGAAGTAAAAATCTAAGGAGTGCAAAAACAAAAAAAAGTGGATGAAAATTGATGACAATGACGACGACTGGTCAGGGTTGCTATGTACCCCTAGCTAGCCTGGAACTTACTGTATTGAACAGGGTAGCCGCCAATGCTTAGCCACCTTTCAGCCTCTGCCTCCAAGCGCTGGGATTACAACTGTGCCACTGTACGTAGCTTTGCATATAATTTTAGAGTAATTTCTCTCCCTCTCATTCCCCCTCTCTTTTTCAAGATAGGCTCTCATTACATTACCCAGGCTGGTCTAGAATTTGTGTCTTCAATTAATCCTCTTGCCTCAGCCTCCCATGTAGCCTGGTGAGTGAAGGAAAGCGCAGACCTGGGAGTCAGTTCCCAACTCTCAGTGTTACGCCAGCGCCAGCGCCAGCGCCAGCGGCCCTGGGTACACAGGAGACATGAAACCACAGCAATCGTCTGAGACTCGGCTGTTTTCCACTCCAGAAAAACACAGACGAGGACCCCATATAGACCGTGTTTCGTCTTCCCTGAGCCGTGTGCTGGCGCTCCCAGCACCCAAGTGAGGCAGACATGCAGCCTGGCAAGACACCATGACTGTGGCAACTATTATGAAGGAAAACATTTCATTGGGGCTGGCTTACATAATGACAATGGGCTAAACCTCTGGCAGACATGGTGAAATAGCTGAGTGGCCTATATCAGGATCTGTAAGCATCAGAAAGAAAATATCACTGGGCCTGGTTTGGACTTTTTTTTTTTTTTTAAGATTTACTTTTTATTATGTAAACAGCTTTCTGCCTGCATGTATGCCTGCAGGCCAGAAGAGGGCACCAGATCTCATTATAGATGGTTATGAGCCACCAGTGGTTGCTGGGAATTGAATTTGAAAAGATGTAGACCCCCCCCCCATCTGAATTAAGGTTAGCAAGTTCACAGGCCTAGGTTCCAAGAACTAGCCGGCCACCCAAGAAAACTAGCCAGGCCAGCTATGCTCCAGAAACTTAGCTGATCACAAAGGGCAGAATCAAGAATGCAGGTCATCTGGGTCACCTGGTTCACAGGCTCTGGGCTCTGTGTTCCAAGACTGGCTGACCACGTAATAGATGGTAACAAGGTTAAATTCTCGAGAAAAATGTGCAAGGTGTTTTCTATCCCCGCCTTGGTTTATGACTGACTAAATAATAGGTCGAGACTTTCCACTATTTTATGATATGAGCTAGAACTTCTTACTGTTTTTATGGCAATTCTTCCTTGATTTCCCCCTCCCCCCCTTCCCAGTTTGTGGTTTTCTCCTTTAAAAACCCTTCACTCCTGAGCCTCAAGGTCGAAACTCCTGCCCCTGTGTGGGTCAGAGTTTCTACCTCAGTGCTGATTGAAATATACCTCTTGCTAATTGCAACAAGATTGGTGTCTTGTGAGGCATTGGGTGGTTGTAATCTCTTGAGTGGGGGGCTCCTCTATCTGGGGGCCTTTCAAACTCAGGACCTCTGGAAGAGCAGACAGTACTCTTAACCTCTGAGCCACCTCTCCAACCCCTGGCTTAGGTTCTTGAAATCTCAAAGCCACACGCCCTCCAATACTTCCTCCAACAAGACCACATCTACCCCAACAAGGACACAACTCCTAATCCTTCTAACCAGTGGTATTCCCAATGACTAAGCATTCAAATAGACGATGAGCCTATGGGGACATTTTTATTCAAACCACCACATTAGGGAATACACAGTTGAGAGAACTGTTGGGAACTAGTCACAAAATACATGGGGAGTTTGGTTTGCATAATGCTCTCTTGTGTTTCCTTATTTTTTTTTTTTTTTTTTCTCCATGGAGTAACACCTTTGAAGTAGGCTGGTCCCAAGACTCCAGACTTGTCATCTACCCAACAGTTATACTATCATCAGAGAGATGGTGGGTGGCAAACAACAGGGAACTATCGTGCAATTTCGACCACACAGTCCGCTGTGAAAAGAGGAAGTAGAGCCAGTGGGTAAGAAAGGATCGGATGTGCAAGAACACCTGCAACCTGATGAGGCAGCTAGAATGCTCTCTCCGAGGAGAAGAGCTTCTCAGCACGTGGGTGAGGAGAGACCCCAGACTTCGAAGGGAAGCCAGAGGCATTCACCTTGCACAACTCTGTTCCCTTAGGGGACTTCAGGGCGAACAGTGTGTGTCTTCTGGCAAAGCATGGACATCAGATACTGCCGCAGATCATTCACTTGGATAGATAGTGTGCAGGGATCATGTATCCACTGTTCTCCTGACCCAGAAACTGCATGGTACTTAGCACCTGCTCATGTCTGTTCATGAACTTGGCTCTTTTGTTGGCAACTCAATGGAGTTTTTTGTGGACTCCTGGAGCCTGTGTGGCTTAGCAGGGGACATCATATTAGCTTCTGTTGACAGCCTGCCATATGCCAAGTGTGCATTGGCAATTTATCTGTTTCTCTCAGATCCTCACAATGAACTCTTTAGGTGAGTTGCACTCCTGCAAATGTAAAAATGAAACTCAGGAGTATTACAACATGATGGGCCTATGACTTGAACATACCACAGGACCCCTACTATGTCCTAAGACTCTTTCTCCTGCATGAGGGTCAGCAGAAATATGGGGGAGATGCCTCTGGGCCCAATTCTGAACTAATAGCATTGTCCTTGGTGGCTCCCCTTGAAATGGGGCATTTATGATACATGGCCTCATGGAGAAAAGTAAAATGTATGTTCACATTCTCAAGGAAACTTGCCTTGGCTTAGGTTAAAATATAACACAGCAGTGCTAAGGGTGTGAGGCTAAATAACACCTTAGTGTACATGAGAAAAAGAAGCGGAGAGAAGAAAGAAGAGGAGGAAGAAGAGAAGAAGGAGGAGGAGAAGAAAACATCCACTGGTAAACCCAGGTCCCCTGAAAGATCAATAATGCTCTTAACCACTGAGCTGTCATGGTGGTTTGTATATGCATGGCCCAGGAAATGGCACTATTAGGAGGTGTGGCCTTGTTGGAGGAAGTGTGTCACTCTGGAGGTGGGCTTGGAGACCCTCCTCCTAGCTTCCTGGAAATCAGCCTTCTCCTGTTTGTCTTCAGAACAAGATGTGGAACTCTCAGCTCCTTCTCCAGTGCCAGGCCTGCCTGAACACTGCCATGCTTCCTGCCTTGATAATAATGGACTGAACCTCTTAACCTGTAAGCTAGCTCCAGCTAAATGTTGTCCTTTATAAGAGTTGCCTTGGTCATGGTGTCTGTTCACAGCAGTAAAACCCTCACTAAGACAGCCATCTCTAGCTGGGCAGTGATGGTGCACACCTTTAATCCCAGCACTTGGGAGGCAGAGGCAGGCAGATTTCTGAGTTCGAGGCCAGCCTGGTCTACAGAGTGAGTCCAGAACAGCCAGGGCTACACAGAGAAACCCTGTCTCGAAAACCTAAAAAAAAAAAAAAAAAAAAAAAAAAAAAAGGGCAGCCAATCCTAGACTTGCCTCACTCCAACCTGGCCATGAATCCTTCAGCTCTGTAAATAAAGTTTTGTTTGTCTGCGTCTATAGTACTTTAGATGTGGGGCCACATCATGAACAAGAGAAAAAAGACACAGTAAGAGGCAATTGGTTTCACCTAGTTTAGATCATTGTTAGAAAATTTTGAGTTGGCCTTTTCCTTCAGGATGCTCAGAAGCCCCAGGTAAGCCTGCCTTGCTGGGTGGCAGCAGAGTGGAGTTCTTAGTCCACTGCCCACCTCTAGCAACACCAGCCATTGTGGGAAATGTGTTGTTCAGGCACCTGAAGTTATAAAGGTGGGCTTAGCTCTACATCCAGTGAGGATGCTTTCCATCCAGTGCCAAGCAACATGGCACCCATGTTCCTGGGTTCCCAGGCTACCCTCCTTCATCTGTTTTATTCTGCTCAACCCTGCAGCTCCCTGGGGACTATGGATTAGGGTACAGCTGGGGGATGGCTAGAAGGGGATCACAGTTCTGGAACCAGAACAGCATCCAGGAACTCTCTACCTCTCAGTAAAGTTGTGCCCATTCGATGTCCCAGCTTTGGCTCTGACTCCTGGGATCCCAGCAATATGTGCTCATACGTACACTTTATTTCTCCACAGCTGCCTATCCCTGGCCCAGCTGTAGTGCAGTTCCAAACATTACTGGGTGTGTTATCAATATTGGAGAGTCTTGTTCCTTGCCCTGACATTCTAACAGCTAAGAGAGGTTTGTGTAACCTCCACACATTTCACGGGGTGGTGGTGAGGGCTGCCATGTGATCTTTGGCCCTTTGTATTTCTAATTCTTTATTAAAAAGTTTCCTGTGTGTGCAGCCTGTGTAGAAGATGGTATAAGGGGCTGAGTGATGCTGAGTGTCTGCCCTGGCTTAGCATTGCATCCGTCCATGCTGGTGTGTGTGTGTGTGTACATGTGTGTGCACATATATGTTTGTGTGTGTGTACATGTGTATACTGAAACTCTCTTCTACCTGTAGGCAATGTCCCTTCTTATGGGAGCCCTGAAACATAGTGTACTTGGCCTCAGTACTGCTATTTTGTTTTGTTTTTTGAAACAGGCTGGCCTGGCCTCTGCTGCAATCCAGCAATCCTCCGCCTCAGCCTCCAGGGTGCTGAGATCACTGGCATAGAAGCCACTGTGCCTGGCTGTACATCAGGTTCTAGCACAGATCAGGCACACTCATGCATTTCTCGGTTCATCTGCTTTCACAGTACACCCTCGGGAAGAAACTTCTTACAGAGACCAGATGGTGCAAAGCTGGAAATATTTACTGTTCAGGTTTTTGGTTCTTTACAGATAGGGTTTGCTCATCTCTGTGACAGGTATAGTCTGGGTAACGCACAGTGTACGATGTCCTAGGTGTGCTGGCTCTCACCTGTAATACTTTGTCTACACAGGAGTTCAAGGTTGACCTGAAGCTACATAACACCCTGTCTCAACACCTCTTACTCACTCACAGATATTACTACACAAATAACTAACTCTACTGTTAGCTAACAGTAATAGTAACATTGCTGTAAAAACAACCAGGGCCTGGAGGGACGGCTCATCAGGGAGGAGCACTTGCTGTTTTTCCAGGCAACCAGAGTTTGATCCCAGCACTTGAGGCAGATTGCTCACAACTACCTGGAATGCCTTCTCCTGGGCTCCAGGGGAACTCACCACACATGCACACTCACACATGCACACTCACACACATGCACATTCACATGCACACTCACACACAAGTGGGGCGGTGGGCTGTGAGAGGCACCTGGGTACCTGGTCAAGCAGGCTTCAAACCCGGGAGACCCTCAGGGACGGTAGGAGTTTGGCCTTGCTCCTGGGACCCCTGGTTGCTTTCACATAGCCACAGCCCTCTACAGCCCCTTCCAAAGAGAGGTTTGTGGCCATCAGTCATGTAGCACAGGTAGAGGGCGTGACACAGGCCGCAGAGCCTCAAGACATCTCCATATTCATGTGTTACCTAAAGGCCAGAAGACATAGCCAATTAAGCATTCCTTCCTAGACCCTCCTCCTCCTTGCAAAAGTTATTTAACCTTAGGCCCTCCCTGAGAACACAGGTATAACTTCATCCATTTTCTGCCGTGACAATAAACATTTTAAGACCATGGACTACCTCTCCTTGTTAGGACCACCATGGGGAACTGTGGAGATTTTTAACTACCGAGCTGCCTTCTAACCTTCCGCCGCCGACCTCTCTCCATTCTAGCCACGGAGAACCAGCCAAGCGAGTTGCCCTGACCAAGAGTCTCCTCTCCACAGGATGCAGCCGGAGCTTATCCCCTCACCCCTTTGGCTGCGAGTCGGTCCAGCCCTTATGCCCCCATCTTGACCCTTCCATGGCCTCTCAGTGGTGCCTGAGAGCCCAAGGGCCAGGGACCAGTCAGTTCCAGGCCGCCTCCTGGCCCAGGGACCCCCAACTCAAGAACTCTAGCACCCCAAGACCCCAGACTGTGTTCTCCCCACTCCTAGAGTGGAGTCTCGAGGCTTCTCACAGCCTGACATCTGCCCAGAGCAGCATGGAGTGAACTCAGTCGAATTCCTCCCTCAGTCGCTTCTGCCTCCCTGAGCCTTGAGGGACTCACAACTCAACCCACCAGACCCACACCCACGTGCACGCCACAGCCCAACACACACATGCACATTCATACACACTCACACCCACACACATGCACACACATATTCACATAAAAATACTCTTTTAAAAGGACAACAAGAAAGTAGCAGGAGTGAAATTCTCCCACCCAAAGTACAAGCTGATTGCCAGATAAAGCAACTAACTGTTCTCTAACCGGGCCAGTTGAGAGACTTAGGATAGGAGGCAGAGACAGGAATCCAGAGAGGGAGTGAGAGAAGGAGGGCAGTCTTACTGGAGGGGAGAGAAAGTTAAATAAATATTACATATTTTAGCTATAGCTTATACATATAAAAATATTATATATATTTACATTAGAATGTGCTTTCCCTAGTAATTTTTACTTATTTAACAGTTTTATAATCAAGTTGTGTTTTTAGAACACTATGAAGTAACTCACTTATTCCCCAAAACAACTCTAAGAGGTAGCCAATGTTATAGTCCCCCCCCCATTTTATAGATGAAGAAACTGAGGCATGGAGAGACTCTGCGCTCTGCTCATAGTTTCTCAGCTAGCCAGTCAGGCAAGATGGTGCGTGCCTATAATCCCAGAACTGGGGAGGCAGAAACAGGAGGGGTAGAACTTCCAGTCTCAGCTGCATAGCTAGTCTAAGTCCATATTCCAAAAACAACGAAAAACCAAACAAACAGAACAAAACAACAAAACCTAATCCTCTCTAAGGCTATCTTATCTGTCTGCTTTTCAAGCCGTATTGAATCTCACACAGTAAACTCAGCTGATTTCTTCTGTCACTTAATGTCCTGGAAACAAGAGCTCCAGGTCTCTCTTATTAGAATGGCTTGGAGTTGACGGAGAGATAGAGTTTATATTTGGTAGTCATTCCCTTCCTCTCCCCCCCCCCGCCCCCCGCCGTGTGATTTATGTGTCTGCATATCGTGTGTGCATGTATATGTACGTGTGGATGCTGGTACATGTGTGTCTTGTATGCTTTTGGAAGTCAGAGGACAACCTTGGGTGCTGCTCCTCTACTTCCGACGGGTCTCTGCTCTTCAGTGCAGGCCCGTGGGCTCCAGGGAGTCCTCCAGTCTCCACCTCTTCTGATTACAGAATGACAGATGCGCCTCGAGTGGGTTCTAGAGATCTGAAGTCAGGTCCTGTGCTTGACGCATATGCACTATCTGCTGAGCCATTTCCCGAGCCCTCCACTAGTGATTCTTGGAAGGAATTCGCACTTGATCTTAACCAAGAGACCAGAAACAATTTCAGAATTTAAAAGTTTAGTTTGTGTTTATTAGCATCTTGGCCTTAAGACACAATCTTCTCCACTACCCCCCCCCCATTGGCTTACTTAGCTTTGTGTTAGCATTAGGAAGTGACCAGCTTTCATCATCATTATTTCCTTTTTTTTTTTTTTTTTTTAAGATTTATTTATTTTATGTATATGAGTACACGGTCAATGTCTTCAGACACACCAGAAGAGGGCATCAGATCCCATTACAGATGGTTGTGAGCCACATGTGTTGCTGGAAATTGAACTCAGGACCCCTGGTAGAGCAGTCAGTGCTCTTAACCACTGAGCCATCTCTCCAGCCCCTCATTATTTCCTTTTTTAATTCTGAGTGACCCACAGAATGAACTGAGTTGACCGCAAGCAGCCATGAGGGCAGTTAGTACCAAGTGTTCTCTGAGCGCACCTTACCAGAGCCTGCTCCGACTACTGTGGGAAATAAAGAAACAGGAGGCAAGGCAGAAAGAGTCTTAGCCTGCAAACAATGTTATCAATCCCTCGCATCCAAAGCAGTACTGTTGAAAACCAAGACAGGCGTGTTCGTGTTGTGAGTGTAATAGTTTAGGGTAGGTGACCTGAATCCCATCACTGGCCACCAGCTGCTGGAAGTAAGCCAGTGTGCGTCTTGGGACCTTGGCTTCCCAACAGGAAAGCAAGGTGTTAAACACAACTCCAAAAGCATATGCAGTCTTGGAGATCAGAGAGCAGTTGTTTGTCGAAGGAAGCATGATTCTAGGGCCCAGAGCTTGTGTCGCTAGAACAGAGTGTGGTGGACAATTATAAATCCTCTTAGCTGATGGCTTGGATGTCTGTTCCATGTGGAGGTTATATTCCTGAAGAGAAATGGGGAGACTCATTAGCTGCCTGTAACCTGATCAAACAGAGCTATCCAATTTCCTTGCTCTGATCCTAGGCAGCCAAATTATCTTAATTCAGTTTCCGAGGCAGCTTTCCCAGGCAAGAGGAGTAGAGCCACAAGTTCCCAGCTACGGATGCGGTTGGAAATTGACAAGTGTGTGTGTGTGTGTGTGTGTGTGTGTGTGTGTGCAAAATTAGTTATGTGAAAAGCAAATGAAACTATATAAAATAACATTCCAATGAGAAGGAGACGCACTGTGGTGACAGCACGTTGGTCAGAGGTCAGCTGGTTAGCCTTTGAACCATGTTTTGTGGAGCTGGCATAGCTTGGCTGACCTGGTAAATGGAGACATCTGAGTCTGCAGAGCTGAGGTATAAATCACTACTCTGTCCTTGATGCTGTTCTGTTTACATAGATGTGGACTTTGGGGAACAGGACTGTTGTTTTCCCGAGTCAGTCTTGTCATTCAGGGACGTTCAGAATGGCCAGAAAGCTCACACTTCTTCCATTCAGCACACTCTCTCGCACGCTGTATTCCCACCTGTCGACTCTGCAAGATCCATGCCCAGTGGGACAATGGAAGAAGTGCTCAGAAACAGGGAGTGAAGAAACTCACCTGTCTACAGCTATTTCCCCTCCCCCTTCAGATGCTGCCAGAAAGGCAGGGGTGGTCTCTGGTGTCAGCTGTGTCTACGGTGGTTCAGCTTCCCTTGGATTTGGCATCCTCTGCCCCCAACTGCGGCAAGTGTAGCAAGCTTCTATTCTTCTTACATGGAGTCTCTAGGTGTCGGGTGTTGGTCTGGATAGAAGGTAGCTACGATACCTCCCCAAGAGTGGCCCTGCTTAACCCCCCTCCCTGGGCTCCTGGCATCAACGTTACTAGAGCCACAGTCTCAGTTTACCAGAGGGAGGGCTGGCAGTCTCCATCTGCTTCGTGACTGGCAGTGAACGTGCTTTGTGTCCTTCACAGACAGAGGTGGGAGTCCTCGCTATCTGGCTGGGACATTCTACATGTTGAGAAAAGATGAACCGGCCCCGTTCCTGTATCTCCTTTTGCTGGATGTATTTTGCTGCTTCTGGAATCAGAGGTGAGAGGCTAGTGAAGTGCTTCATATGGGCTCCTCTGGAGCCTTTTCTTTGGAGAGACAGGAGGACTGACCTGAGTAGGTGGGCGTGCTCATACCTATTCCTGACTCTCAATCATCAGGGTAGGTAAGACCAGCTTTCATCCCTAGCTGGTGTGGTGCCATCCCCCATTGTGACCCCAGAGATGGTCTTGTTTTGAAACGCTGATCCAGGTGCTTCTCTTTGAACAGCCGTAGAGACAGCGAATGGAAAGTACGCCCAGAAACTGTTTAGTGATCTTTTTGAAGACTACTCCAATGCTCTGCGTCCAGTAGAGGATACAGATGCGGTACTGAACGTCACACTGCAGGTCACGCTCTCCCAGATAAAGGACATGGTGAGTGACATTTGATGGTGACGCTTCGGAGAGAGGGTGACAATGAAAACAGGTGTTTGCTTAGGAAGGGAATGTCTCTACAGGTGGGACCTTAGAAAAGAGTGAAGCGGGCAGTCCTAGGTACCAGCTGGCTGGAGCAGGGAGAGCCGGGCAAGGAAGCATTCTACAGAATAAGCCATGTCACCATCAAAGGCTCCTTACTGTCAATAATGTTACTATCACCTACAGCTCTGGCCATAAACACTAGCAGTCTAGGGTAATTAATGGAAGGAAGACAGTGTTGCATATGGTTTGATTCTATTCATTAAGTGTCCAAAATTGGTCTGTTCATTCAGACAGAAAACAAAGCATTGGTTGCCAGGGACTGGGAAAGGAACCTGTAACGGCTTTGTGGCTATGGCCATTTCTTTTGGGTGTGACAGAAATGTCCTTGAGTTAGGTAATTGAGATGATTATGCAGTGTGGTAGGTGACTTGAAGCCGCTCACAGTTATAATGTGGCTAAAATGTGGGTTTTAATATTTTATTTTATTTTATTTTATTTATGTATACATGCCTATGTGTTTGAGCATGTTAGTGCAGTGACTGCAGAGGCCAGAAGAGGGCATCAGAGCCCCTGAGCTAGAATTCTAGAGAGTGGGGAGCTGCCTGACATAGGTACTGGGAACTGATCTCAGATACTCTGAAAGAACAGTACACATTTTAACTCTGGTCCCCCTAAAATTGTACTTTGAGATTATGTGGCTTTAACCACAATTTTTAAAAGGAAGGTGGTGTTTAAGACAACAGAGCTGATTCCCTCCATATACATACTTAATTACACAAGCTATCAGATTTGAATGATGTTTTCTTTTGCACCTGGTAGATATTTCACAACTCCTGGCTCAAGTGTGTCATTAGTTGATCCACTTTCAGAGAAAACTTAGCAGTTGTCCCAAGGAAAGATAGAAAGACTTAAATACTCGTCTCCTTTACATTTTGTACACTACATCAAGAAAGCATTAAATGTGGCCTGGATAATCAATCAACCAGATAGAATTTTAAAAGGTCTCCTTTGTGGGTTAAAAATAAGAAGGCCCTCTTGAGAGTCCTGCTATCAAGAGCCAGTGCCCCAAAGTCGGAAGTGTATACTGGATAAAGCAACATCTGAATTAATTGCTTAGGACGAGAGAAATCAGATTCTGACAGCCTATCTGTGGATCCGCCAAACCTGGCATGATGCGTACCTCACGTGGGATCGAGACCTGTATGATGGACTGGACTCCATCAGGATTCCCAGCGATCTGGTGTGGAGGCCGGACATTGCCCTGTACAACAAGTAAGCACCACTCAGACTAGAGGTGTCTCTGAAATAAACCTACTAATTTAGTAGAAACTTAAACATCATGTCATGGGGACATTTAAAACACATGTGGAGTGTGAACCTGTGTCCTTATTCAAATCTCAGATGATCAGAGCATCAGGTCCTAAAAGCCTAGAGCTGGAAGGAAACGATCAAACTTTTTTTTTTTTAAACTCTTTTTTTTTTTGGTTTTTTTTTTTTTTTTTTTTTTTTTGGTTTTTCGAGACAGGGTTTCTCTGTGTAGCCCGGGCTGTCCTGGAACCACTCTGTAGACCAGGCTGGCCTCGAACTCAGAAATCCCCTGCCTCTGCCTCCCAAGTGCTGGATTAAAGGCGTGCGCCACCACCACCACGGAAACTATCAAACTTTATATTCCCCAGTTCAGGGGTGAAATTGGAGGCAGTTTCCTAAGGGTTAAGCAAAACGCACAGACCGGCTGACTTGAAGAAGAGCCCTTGTCAGCTCACATTTTTGGAGGCTTAAAATGTAAATTTAAGTGTAAAACTTTGAAGAATTAAAGTATAGATTTGGTATAGATTTGTTTCCTCCTGTGCACCTTGAGCGAGCAGCGGGAACCAGTTTGGTGCCCGTCCCCATCTTCTATTTTTTGCCTCTCCGTGCCCCTCCCTATCTCTATTGTTGCTTCCTCCTGCCCCTTGAGTTGTAGAAGCTTCGTTTTGACCTTTGCCTTCATCTTCACACGGGGTTCTCTCTGGTGAGTCCTGTGCCAGAGTCTCCGTGCCCAAATCCTCTCTCTTATAAGTAGACTCCCGATACAGGCTGAGGTGGCCACCCTGTTCCAGCGTGAGCTACATCTTGGCTCCCTGTATCTGTAATAACCTTTCTCCTCCTCCCTCTCTCCTTCTCCCCCTCTTCCTCTTGTGTGGTTTTGTTTGTTGCTGTTGCTTTGTTTCGAAAGACAGGATCTTTCTGTTAAGTTCAGGCTCCCCGGGACCTGACAATCTTCCGGCCTCAGCCCCCCAAAATGTCCACCACTCTATCTTAGCGCTGTTCCTCAGTAAGCTGGAAGGCTAGCACTTCTATGTGAGAATTTCCTGGAGATACGATTTAATCTGCTCATGATCCAGAGATTATGTAACACGGCTAGATAGGATGGGCCACCTGGAATCTGTCCTGTGGGTTTCAGACTCTAGAGTGGAGGGGAGGTGATATCTTGGGACTGTTTGGGTTCTTCTCAGAGCAAAGGGCCTTCGTACATAGGATAGTTCATGTTTCTCAGACTGTAAAGTATACACGAATCACCTAGAGATCTTGATAAAACTCAGATTTGGATTCAGTAGTCATAGGGTGGGCCTGAAGTCCTGCACAAGCTCCAGAGAGCAGTGGGTGTCACCGGCCCACTGGCTATACTCCAGGAGGAGCCAGACCTCTGGGCTATCTCAAGCTCAATGTGCCCACCTCCTTCCCGTCTGCGAATTCCTCTGTTCCTCTTTATTCTGGAACCTAAGCTCCTGTGGATTGAGATATCCTGTGGATTCTATTTTTCAGATAAAAATGAGACCTACTGGAGAGGGGATCCATGGGCAGAGCCTACTTGGGGGGTCAGGAAGAGCCCTTGTAAAGGCAACAGTGGTGGGTAGTAACCTTGGGTATACCATGCCTTATTCAGAGCCTACCCAAAGGTCCTGACCTGCTCTCCTTTCTTCATTGTAAGTGAGCAGGAGAATGTTCCATATGCCTTCCAAGCAAGCTAACATCTAAGAATTAGACTTTATTACTCTGATCTATCCTTTCTTCTCCTCTTCCTCCTCTTCTTCCTCCTCCTCCTCTTCCTCCTTCTCTCCCTCCTCCTCTTTCTCCTCCTCCTCTTCTTCCTCCTCCTCCTCTCCTCTCTCTTCTCTCCTTCCTTCTCTCCCTCCTCCTCCTCTTTTCCCCCTACTATTCTTTACTCTTCTCCCTCCCTCCCCTCTCTACACTTTAATTCTCCCAAGTTTTACTCATAGCCATAACCTATTGGTAGAAATCTTTATAATTGATACAAAGTTGAATTTATAATCTCTTACATTGGTACAGAATTTATTTTGTACAAATTTAAAGTTTTCATTGGAATGAATTTCTTATTGATATAAAATTGGGATTAATATTGTTACTCTCATATAGGCATTGTGCCTATATAACACCTTTAAGAATACAAGGCTTAGACCCAGTCCTTCAATGCCTGCTATTATAAACTGTTCTTAGATCATTAAGCAATGTGAGTTAAGGGCCTAACAGCAAATTCGTGGCTCTGAGTTTATTGTGAGGGTGTTTTGTAGATTTAAATTAGAAATAGCTGAGAGTAATTAATGGACAACAGTCCAGATTGCTCTACATAGATAGATGGTTTTCAAAAATGTCAGAAGTCTACAGGATCGACAGTACAGACATTTCTTTAATAAAGATCAATTGATTAGAGACCTGTCTGCTCCTGACAGCTTCCCCTTCTTGGATTATAAGAAGAAACTGAGCATCTTTGGAGTTACTCCAGTAGTGGTGAGACAGCCACTAGGCAAGAATTGCCTCATTTCCTCTGCAGACAATACTGTCCAGCAATAGGACACATTATGCGGAATAGTTGACTGATAATCTATGACTAGACCGGGAAATCAGTCCCTTAGAAATTCTGCATTACCAGGTCTGTCAGATGATCCTGGGCCAGAAGGCTGAAGACCAGATGCTCCAACGTTTTGAAATAAGGAACTGTCCTGGTGATCAGCGGTCTATATAAATTGGCTAAGTTTTAGAAGCCACGCTTTGTGCTTCCCATATTTTCAGTTAATTCAGTCATTCTGGATTTCTGATGAGGTTGAAGACTTGTAGTCTCATAGTCAACCCAGGCTATTTACTTTTTTTTTTTTTTTTTTGAGACAGGGTTTCTCTGTATAGCCTGGGCTGTCCTGGAACTCGCTCTGTAGACCAGGCTGGACTCGAACTCAGAAATCCACCTGCCTCTGCCTCCCAAGTGCTGGGATTAAAGGCGTGTGCCACCACCGCCCAGCGGCTATTTACTTTGAGAGAATTTTTTTTTTTTTTTTTTAACAAGAAGGGTGATATGTAGCTGTATATTTATTTCCTGCTATATTAAACTTGGTATTTTGGGAGGAGCTAATGTGGGAGGAGTAAGGAGAAGGAAGAGGAGGAGCTAGGAAAAAGGAAGAGGAGAGAGGGGAAAATGCAGCATATGTACAAGTGTCTCCAGCAGTCTAAGGTAGTTGTAATATTTAGGTTAGGTATTGGGTAACACCTCTAATTGTGTGGACTTCTTGTTATTTGAGCATTACCAAATACATAAAGCTATTGGATAATCTTTAAGCATTAGAGTCTCATTTCTACCGGGTACCACATGGACGGTGGGATGGTTGGGGGGTCACTCCAGCCCTGTGGAGACAGTGTGGTAGATTGGCAGAGCCATGATGGCGTCTCATGGTTGGCAGAGCCGGTACTTCTGGCCCGCCTGAGCCGGAAGCTTGAGCAGAGCAACAGCGAGAACACCGGGCAGCTTATGGCCTCAGGCCTTGCCGAGTCCGGAAGATGGCAGCCCCATACCACAAGACAGATCAGGTGGTGCTGCTGTTTTAAAATACTAACTGTAACAATGAGTCACGAGATCTACCACCACTCATCCACAGAGTGGTAGAATCAGATCTGACATAGGGTTAAGGTTGGAGTTAGGGTTAGGATTAGAGTTAGGGTTGACATAGATTCTGTTGACTTAGATGATCTCTCAAAATTTTGTGTAGATTCCACCAGTTCTCCCTGAAGAACAAACAGAACAAATGGGGCTCCTGCTTCTGTAAGGCACTGAAGTGACCAGCATTACCGAAACATTTCTTTGCAAGCATACACAGCCACTAAGTTAAATCTGCTCCAGTGGCTGTGTGCTAGAGAAGCAGGCTATGTACTCATGCGCTCATGGCAACGGAGCCTCAGGGAGGAAGACTAATTCTCTAGAGAAAAATGGAGCTCTCATACTTAGAAAAGGCAGGGATAGATGCTGACAAAGTAAGAGTAGATGTCCTGAGAAACAGTGAACATCTGTAAGATAATGGATGAATGACGTTTTCCTCTGTGTTTTTCAAATGAACATACACACACTTCTGATGACAACAGGATCAGAGAGGCAGATTTTAGCCTCAACAGGCTCCCTTCTTTTCTGATGTTCAGATCATTAGTAGCATTGAAATAGGTTGGAGGGAGCATGGATCTGAGATGCTTTAAGGATGATGCTAAGGGAAGCAGTCCAGACCAGTTGCAGGAGGTGGAGAAGGGTGCATTGGAAGTAATTTCAAACTCACAGAGAATGGGGACCCACTGCCAAAGATGCTGAAGTGGGCCGGGCGGTGGTGGCGCACGCCTTTAATCCCAGCACTTGGGAGGCAGAGGCAGGCGGATTTCTGAGTTCGAGGCCAGCCTGGTCTACAGAGTGAGTCCAGGACAGCCCAGGCTACACAGAGAAACCCTGTCTCGAAAAACAAAAACAAACAAAACAAAACAAAAAAAGATGCTGAAGTGACAGACACAGGGCAGCGAGCGGCACGGGGTCTAAGTCAGTAAGATTCCTCAGCAAGTGCCTGTCACTGTCCTCATTTGTTCTCCAGGGCCGACGATGAGTCTTCAGAGCCCGTGAACACCAATGTGGTCCTGCGGTATGATGGGCTCATCACCTGGGACTCACCGGCCATCACCAAAAGCTCCTGTGTGGTGGATGTCACCTACTTCCCCTTCGACAGCCAGCAGTGCAACCTGACCTTTGGTTCCTGGACCTACAATGGGAACCAGGTGGACATATTCAATGCCCTGGACAGTGGTGACCTCTCTGACTTCATTGAAGATGTGGAATGGGAGGTCCATGGCATGCCTGCTGTGAAGAACGTCATCTCCTATGGCTGCTGCTCAGAGCCTTACCCAGACGTGACCTTCACTCTCCTCCTGAAGAGAAGGTCCTCCTTCTACATCGTCAACCTGCTCATCCCTTGCGTCCTCATATCGTTCCTCGCTCCGTTGAGTTTCTACCTCCCAGCAGCCTCTGGGGAGAAGGTCTCTCTGGGAGTGACCATCCTATTGGCCATGACTGTATTTCAGCTAATGGTGGCAGAGATCATGCCAGCCTCAGAAAACGTCCCTCTGATAGGTGAGTATACACTTGGGGCTTAGCTTTGTAGCAGTTGTGATGGCGTGTGTATGCCCCAAGTTAATGCAATTGAAGCCACTGGCCTCGTGTTTTCATGAAACCCATTCAGTGCCTGCAGATGGCCTCTTTGCTTATGGCGATAGTTGTTGGAATTAAATAGTTCTTAGGACCTCCAGGTTCATAAAAGAACACTTGTTTATTTTGTAATTTGTCTAATTTTTGATTTTTGAGACAGAGTTTTACAATGTAGCCCAGGCATCAAACTTGTAATTTAGCCAAGAAAAAAGTGGGTCCTTCTGACCCTCCTTCCCTCCCCGCTCCCCCTAGTGCTGAGATTAAGATATGCTCCACCAAACCCAATTGACCTGGTGCTGGGAGCCATACCCAGAGCTTTATACAGGCTGGACAAACCTCTGCTCAGCAGTGACTTCTGTTACCTGTTCACAGCATTAGGTCTTTCTTCTTAGAAGGAAGCACAGCAACTGTGCCAGGTCTTGAGCTGCAGTCTCAAGTCAGACCTCTACCCTGGGTACCAGAGGCAGCCTCACCCCACTTATTAAAAACAGAGGTTCCTATGCCCAAAGGTCTGTTCCAAAATTAAGTGTTTTATTTCTTTAAAATGGTGTGTGTGTGTGTGTGTGTGTGTGTATGTCAACACTGGCCAGGATCTGAGAATCTGTTCATTCTAAAGCAGAATGCATTTTCTCATATTTTGGTTGTGAACCTAGTCTCCTCTAAGAGCTGAGCCATCTCTCCAGCCCTCAAAATATGTTTTCAAATGTCTACAGTAATGTAACCTGCAGCCAAGGGTTGCACGGAGGCTGAGGCTGCCATGCCTGCTTGTCTACCTTTGTTCTGAGATCCCTCTGCCACCTCTAACACCTCCTGCTACGGCCACTGAGGAGACCACTCTGATACAACACCTTGACCTCATGCTATAACAGATGCTTGCCAGTACCAAAAGTAAACCTTAGTTCTTTTTTGTTTGTTTGTTTGTTTGTTTTTGTTTTTTTGTTTTTTGTTTTTGGTTTTTTGAGACAGGATTTCTCTGTGTAGCCCTGGCTGTCCTGGAACTCACTCTGTAGACCAGGCTGACCTTGAACTCAGAAATCTGCCTGCCTCTCCCTCCCAAGTGCTGGGATTAAAGGCGTGCGCCACCACCACCCGGCAAAACCTTAGTTCTTTAAGATAAAACACAAAGAGAAATTTCAGAACTCGGGGACATAGAGAACTGTAGTCACCAGGAGCTGTTCGGCTATCTGTGCTCTATGGAATACAGTTAACTAGTATTTAGACATTGATTTTATGGAGATATCCTTTTTGTTTTGTTTTTGCTTTTTGAGGAGGTAGGGTTACATGTGACCCAAGCTGGCTTGTAATTGGTTCTATAACTGAGGCTAGCCTTGAACTTCCGATCCTTCTGTGTTTACTTCCCAAGTTCTGAGGGTTTTCCCTTTTATGTCTCTTCAAGAAAACCCGACACACACATACACACAACACACACACATGCACAGATACACACTCACACAGACACACATATACACACACACATTTCCCTCTAAAATAAACACAGGTTTTCTTCTCTACTAATACAGAGAGGTATAGGAACCTTGGCACTTTTATCCTTTTATTACTTCTCTGGAGATAGGAATGATGGACACTGGCCAGGCTCAGTGATATACCCCGTCTCTCCAGCACTTGAGGTGGAGGGAAGAAGATCAGGAGTTCAAGGCCTGCCTCAACTACCCGATATCCTGTCTCAAACAAAACCAGAAACAATAACTCTGAAGTGGGATCTGTGGCAGGTCCCTCTCTCTTCCTCGGCAGTGACATGCAAGTACATGTCAGCAAGTTTCTAAAGAGAGATGGCTCACAAGAATTCGGGGAACATTAGTCATTCCAGTTCTACAGTAATGTGCGGTTTGGTTTTTGTTTGTTTGTTTTGTTTTGTTTTTTGTTTTTGTTTTTTAGAATGTACATATAAGGATTTGGGGAACATTTTAAAAAAAAATCACAGCATTTTATTTGTAGCACCTATGAAATGGGCTTCTTGTCTTTGGTTGTCATTGTTATTAGGGACAGCATCTTACTGCACAACCAGGCTGGCCTTGAACTTAGGCTTCTATGCCTCTGCCTCAGTTTCCCAAGTGCTCGGAGGCACAATGCCTAGTTCTCTCTGTCTGTCTGTCTGTCTCTTTCTCTCTCTCTCTCTCTCTCTCCCTCCCTCCTCACCCCCGTAAGTGGAGACTGTACCCAGGACCTCATGCATGTTAGGCAAGAGCTAAAGCCCCTTTGCTCTTGAATTTACGGAACCATATTTACACTGTCTCTACGACAAGTAGTGTTTCCTGAGTGTTTCTGGCTCGCACTCCTATTATAGTTAATCTGGACTTTTTAATAAATAATAAGTGGATGTTAAACAACATTATGAATGCTGTTCTGGGATGAATAGCTGTGCTGAGCCATCCTAACCTTAGAACAGGGCTGTGTTTGCTTCAGATCAGGCTGGACTGAGGGCTGGGCCCATGCTGTCTCCCAGCAGGGCTGTCAACTCACCGGAAAGACTCAACCATAACAAGCCACTGCGGCAAACTCTGGGCACTGGCTTGCAGTTTACGATGGGAGGTCACACAGAGCTGTTTCTGACTCAGGACAAGAGAATTACCCCAAGGCCAGGCTGCTACTAACCACACTAGACTCAGGGACTCCACGACACTGAAGCACTGCCTGTCTGTCCCCTCAACTCCCCTCCCCATAAAAGCCATCCTCGCCTACTCCTGGATTGCTTCTCTCTCTACCATCTGGCCGCTGCGGCTGCATCACAGTAAAGCTAACACACTCCACTCTGCCTCTGTCTTCAGTGAATTCATTTACAGCTCTTTTGCCACAGGCCTGTCAACGCTGTCCTGGACAAGGCAATTACCAAGTGTCTTGTCTCCATTTATAAGAAAACCATAAACATTTTCTCTTTCATCCATTAATCATATCACTAGGCTTTCCTGTATCAAATTTTGAATTCCTCAACCCAAGCCTGCTTTTTCATGATCTTTCAAGACACTCTGGGGAGCAAGGGTATATGTCAATGGAAGAGCACTTGCCTAATGAGTAGGAAGTCCTAAATTCAATATAGGTACTGAAAAATAGATAAATAAAAAGTCACCATGAAGATGAGGATACAGCTCAGTTGGTTGGGCTCTTGCCTAACAAGAAAGGAGACCTGGGTTCAATCCCCACCACCACATGCAACCACGCGCGATAATACATGCCCATAATTAGAGGATTAGAGGGTCATGATCAACGTCAGCTGTGTGACGTATTCAAGGTCAGCCTGAGCGAACCTGAAACTCTAGCTGAAAAGGTGATAAATAAAAAGATATTAAAGAATCCTATTACATAAAACTTTCCCAAATATGTCTGTAGGAGAAATGAGTCATCATCTCTTTTTACCATTTTTTTTTTTTTTTTAGGATTAAAGCTCCTGCTTTCCTCTCCTGTCCCCATGAGTGACCTTATTAAAGATTTATCATTTTGCCGGACGCAGTGGTGCACGTCTTTAATCCTAGAAATCAGGAGGCAGAGGCAGACAGATATCTGAGTTCAAGGCCAGCCTGGTCTACAAAGTGAGTTCCAGGACAGCCGGGGTTACATAAAGAAACCCTGTCTTAAAACAACAACAACAACAAGAAAACCAACCAAACAAACAAAAGAAATTTTAAAAATTTTATTTCTGTTTCTTTTTTTTTGAAAGTGGCTCTGTGTTGCCTACGCTACCCCTTACCTCCGGGGTACAAGCATCCTTTTGCTTCCACATCCTGAGAAACCGAGATTGCAGATGCAGATCTCTGTGCCAGGTCTTATTCCTCTTCTCAGAAGCCTGTCCTTGGCTTTGTCTGTAGGGGATGAGGACGGGGCTGGGGCTGGGTGCCCATGGCCGTTCATTCACATCCGAGGTCATGCTTGAGGCGAGGGCAGACCTCCCCTTTGCTCTCCATCTTACTCCGATGAGGCATGAAGTTCTCCCTGAAATGAAGGTCTCCATTTCAGCTAAGCTGGCTGGTCTGTGAGCCTTGGGGGAGTATAGGCATGAGGAACCACAGGTACTTTTCTACTTGGATGCTAGGGACTCACACTCAGGTCCCCATGCTTACAGAGCACGTGATCTCACCATGGAATCATCTCATCCTTCGACTTTAATTGCTAGTTTGTTTTCCCTGCTGTTCAGTATTTATTTCATTGATGTCTTCCTATGTCTTTTCCTCTTTTCTGCTTTTCATGAACACTTGCCTTATGTAATCAAATTACATTTAAAGACAGCGGCAGACACGCTGTCTCTTTCTCAGGCAACGGTGATTGTTTTCCATAACAACGAGGCCTGGAGGTATTCTAAGAAATCAAAGGCCATTCATTGTCTGTTCGATGAAATTGGACTTGTGTTTTCACATGCTGGCAAACGTTTGTGAACCGTTTAACTTACAGTCCAGGGTGGTACCGAGAACTTTACGGGCGTCATTTCTGCTATACCTAACAGAAGTACTTTTGTAAGCTGGACACTTACTACACTTGTTTTATAGAGTACAAAGTTCAACATGATTTTATACTTTACTTTGGTTCTGAGTCTAGTGGGGGTGATGATGCTGGATTTCAGACTTAGTCAGATTCGAAAGCCTCTACTGGTGACCACCAAGGGTAGACCAGTTTCTTCGGCACAATATTTGATTCTTTTTCATCGAATATGAAGAGATATAAAAATGAACTTAGCTGGTGCTCCTTTCATTTCAGGAAAATACTACATAGCTACCATGGCCTTGATCACCGCCTCCACAGCCCTTACCATCATGGTGATGAATATCCACTTCTGTGGGGCTGAGGCCCGACCAGTGCCACACTGGGCCAAGGTGGTCATCCTGAAATATATGTCCAGGATCTTGTTTGTCTACGATGTAGGCGAGAGCTGCCTCAGCCCCCACCACAGCCACGAGCCAGAACAAATCACGAAGGTTTATAGCAAACTCCCAGGGTCCAACCTGAAAACATCCAGAAACAAAGACCTTTCCAGAAAGAAGGAAATGAGCAAACTCTTAAAGAATGACCTGGGCTACCAGGGTGGGATCCCCCAGAATACTGACAGTTACTGTGCACGCTATGAAGCACTGACAAAAAATATTGAATACATTGCCAAGTGCCTCAAAGACCACAAGGCCACCAACTCCAAGGGCAGTGAGTGGAAGAAGGTGGCCAAAGTCATAGACCGCTTCTTCATGTGGATTTTCTTTGCTATGGTGTTTGTCATGACCATTTTGATCATAGCAAGAGCAGATTAGGAGGAAAGAGGAGGGGTGACTTGGTAGACATTAGATATTTGGAGAAAAATCAATAAAATTCATCTGTAATCTGCCCCCAATGTTTGAGTTCAATTGCTGTTCATACATAATTTAGGGGATAGGTTGGGTATGCTTTTATTCTCAACTTCAATCAATATCACAGCTACACGTTAGGTTAAATCACGCAGGGGATGAAAGCTTTCAAGAGTAAAGGGATGAAGAAAAAAGGTGAGAAAGGAGCCTTTTCATAGTCTCCCATGATGAGGAGAGGTGGCCCTCAGTTTATGTAATTCTTTTTTTTTTTTTTTTTTTTTTTTTTTTTTTTGGTTTTTTTCGAGACAGGGTTTCTCTGTGTAGCCCTGGCTGTCCTAGAACTCACTCTGTAGACCAGGCTGGCCTCGAACTCAGAAATATGCCTGTCTCTGCCTCTCAAGTGCAGTTTATGTAATTCTTTATCTCTTTACTATTGCAGACAACAAAACATGGTATATTCCTGCTTAAGATTTAAAGCAAGAGCCGGGCGGCGGTGGCGCACGCCTTTAATCCCAGCACTTGGGAGGCAGAGGCAGGCAGATTTCTGAGTTTGAGGCCAGCCTGGTCTACCTGGTCTACAGAGTGAGTTCCAGGACAGCCCGGGCTACACAGAGAAACCCTGTCTCAAAAAACCAAAAAAAAAAAAAAAAAAAAAAAAAAAAAAAAAAGATTTAAAGCAAGAAAAGACAAAACAAATTTATTCTCTCTTAGTCCCTAGGAAAACTTTTTTTTTTTTTTAAATAAAAGGAAATGAATCGTGTAGACTCAGCATGATAGACACCTCAGGGGTGCCTTGTTCAGATAGGGTGCATTGTAACCCAAGTCATGAGTGGCAAATTCAAGTTCGTGTCCTGGCCAGTTTATGGTGATTACATCACACTTGTAATTCTAGCACTGGGGAGGCAGAGGCAGGAGGATGACCACAAATGCAAGGCTAGTCTGATCTATATGAAGGCTATACAACAAAATCCTATCTCAAGAAAAATTAAGCCGGGCAATTCTAAGATGATACATAGGTGTAAGTTTGTGATAATTTGTTACAGCAGATACAGAAAACTAATAAACTAACCAGTAAGGGCCACCCATGTTCTGTGGTTTAAACACGGTTTAAATGTGTTCATTTGTGCATGCTTGGCTCCCAGGGTGGTCTTATTGGAAGATGATGGAAACTTTAAAAGGTGTAGAGATCCTTAAGCCAGTTGGGGTAATACAATAAAAGGAACTGTGGGACCGCAGTCTCCAGCCTTGGAGATGGGTTCTCTCGGTCTCCACAAGCTCTCACCACTGCCCTGAGGTGGTGTAGCCAGGGGTAACTCACCAGGACTTATGCCATGTGCTTTGTATTGTAAGCCTTAAAGACTCTGAGCTAAGTAAACCTTTTCTTTATAAAATTTGCCTACTTTGGGTGTTTCATTGGACTAACACAAAACGACTACACTGAGTTCTTTTTCCAGATGTTACATTATTTAGTTAGGATTGATTTGTCTATAGTCAGATTGAGGAGGTCTTGTCAAAGCACCTCTTTTAAAAAAAAAAAAAAAAAAGAAAGAAAGAAAAAGATTTTATCTGAGAAATATTGAAGACCACAAAATTATTTATTTATTTAGTTAGTTAGTTAGTTAGTTAGTTATTTAGTTAGTTAGTTAGTTTTTGTTTTTTTCCAGACAGAGTTTCTCTGTGTAGCCCGGGCTGTCCTGGAACTCACTCTGTAGACCAGGCTGGCCTCGAACTCAGAAATCCTCCTGCCTCTGCCTCCCAAGTGCTGGGATTAAAGGTGTGCACCACCACTGCCCAGCTCACAAAATAATTTTTAGCAAGGGGGTCATGCAATCAGGTCTGAGTTTTGGGAGTAAGCCTGTGGTCACAATTTAAAGACTATAGAAGAGAAGAGGCAGGGAGAGCTGTTGGAACTGTCCTTTCCAGGTCAGAGAAGTCATAAGGATAGCTTTGACAACGAGAGAGGAGAGATGAGAAAAGAGAAAGATCACAGATCACAAAGTAATGTGACCTAGGATACACAAATGTGGTGACGGGTTGGCTCTAGAGTGCCTTGGAAATAGAGTTTGAATGGGACCTGAGGGCGAGAAGAAATGAGTCCAGTTGAGTACTGAGGAGACTGCTCAACCATCGGATGGAACGCAGGCTCACAGGGAGAACAGGGCTGGGTACATTGTAGAAGAAGATGGTGGCTCATGCCTTAAATCCCAGTACACGGGAGGCAGAGACAGGTGAGTCTCTGTGAGTTTGAGGCCAGCCTGGTCTGGGACAGCGAGAGTTACATAGAGAAACCCTGTCTTGAAAAACAAGACAACAACAACAAAGAGAGAAAGAAAGAAAGAAAGAAAGAAAGAAAGAAAGAAAGAAAGAAAGAAAGAAAGAAAGAAAAAAGAAAGAAAGAAAAGGAAGGAAGGGGGCGCAGGTTTGCAAGGAAGAACAGCATCAAAGCGGTGACCTGGGGAGGTTCAAGAGTCAAGCCTGGCAAGATGGGAGGTGTGGCCATGCACAGCCTGGCAAGACTTACGATGCCACCAGCCACATTGCTTATTGTTCAACCACCGTGATGAGGTGCACTGGGGCCTTCTGAGGTCCTGATCTTTGTCTTTCTCCTCTGCTGCTCCTGTGCCTACTTCTCTATCCACCCAGGACTCAGACCAACCCTTGCCAACACAGCCATGGGCAAACCTGGCACCCGGACTGTCTTAGGCAAACTGGAAACACAAGTTCTAGGACCCCTGAAGTAATGGAAGTGAGGCCACTTATAATATCACAAGGTATGGGGCCAGCAAGGAGCTGTGTGCTTTTCTTCCTTCTTCTCAGGTTACACCTTTGAAATAGGACCCAGGTGCTAGAAGTTCATGAGTTTGTCAATAGATCTAATCCTCCCCAGCCCTTGAAAAATAAAAGCTGGGACAAAGCTTCCCTGGTCTTTGTGTATCTTTCTCTTCCTCTTAGCCAAGCTTCCCCTGAGCACGTAGGGCTCCAGTGGACAGTGGCTCACAGATAGGATAACCCAAAGAGAGTTGAACAAAGGACTATCTGTGAAGGTAGAGACACAAGGAACAGAAGGAATCACAGGCCTGGCAAAGGAGAGTGGTTGCCACTAGGGCTGAGAGGAGGTGTGGGCGTGGCACCACCTGGAGCCAGGACTGAGAGCAGCGGTTGAGCAAAAGCCCCTGACCCCACGTGAAAGGACTTTAGGAATATACATCCCCTCAGTATCCCCGCTGCAAGCTCCTTCATGACTTGCCAGGGTTGGATGTTACAGTCCGAGAAGTCGGTGGATGTTGTCATCATGTTCTTGGACAGAGACTGGGCAACGGCAAGCAAATTCACAATGGGCTTGCTAATGGCTGGAGGGCCCGGAGAACTCTGAGGCCTATCCACGACCACAGGCTCCTAAGCTGGTTCCTTCTCAGAAGACTTCCCTCTCGGCTTGTGAGGCCGATTTCTTTTTATTTTTTTTTTTTGTTTTTTTTCGAGACAGGGTTTCTCTGTGTAGCCCTGGCTGTCCTGGAACTCACTCTGTAGACCAGGCTGGCTGGCCTCGAACTCAGAAATCCGCCTGCCTCTGCCTCCCAAGTGCCGGGATTAAAGGCGTGTGCCACCACTGCCCGGCTGCTGCTGATTTCTTAAGTGGCCGGTTTTCCCTGGCTGTCTCCAGCTCCTCTTTTGAGGCCTATAGTTAGCGCCCTTCAGTGTCCCATCCTTGGCTCTCCTCCCCTAGGGTTTTGACCAGGATACCTGTCCTGTTGATTCTAAAACTCTTTGTCTAGTCTTGGTCTCCTATTACCGTCCACCTCAGACACTCCTTATGTCATCTTAAGGCCACCCCACACACACTTAAACATCTTACGGTCTTCAACACATCTCAAATGAGGATTGTAGTCTACACTGTGCCCCAAGTCTATTCTTCCTCTTCTATTCTGTGGTTAACACTAGAAGAGGTTGGGGTGTGTGGTCATCTGAAGCCAGGACAGAGAGCCCACATCCCTGACGCCATATGAAAAGACTCGGGGTAATACACATCCCCTTCACCCTTCCTGCGTCAACTCCATTATCCACGCTAGAAGCCAGGTGCCAAGTCTTCTGGATTCTTATCCAACCAACATCGAACCAATCGCTGGCCCATTTCATAGCTGCCTCTGACAATGACCTCATTTCAGGTCTTTGTCGTCTTTGTCTCAATGGTTGTACTGGTTTGTTTTTACACCATTCTCCATCCACTTCATCTTCCTCACTCCTGCCAAACTTATCTTGGGATTCTTCCACTTCAAACTTTTAAATGGCAAACTAAACGCTTACAGGATAAAAGCCAACTTCCTTAAAGGGACAGTGATTAAAACTGTGGGCTTTGTTTTCTGCTACTTCAAGAAGTGTCCTTGTGTTCACCTCAGGGGTGTAAACTGTCTTCTTGGCATAGAAAGTGCCCACCTTCTTAGGGTTTCTTCTTCCCCTCCAGGGTTCTGAGACGTGGCAGAGAGCAGTCAGGGGCTTTGTAACTCTGGCTGTTTGCTGGTAAAAGAGAAACAAGACTGGCTTCCCAGTCTGGGTTTGTGACTCAGGCTGAGCTAGTCACATATACTCACCCATGATTCTGAATTTTGAAGTATGTGTGGACAAAGGGATATCAAAGACCAACAGGCAAGAAAGGTATGAACAGCCTCTTGCTTGAGAAGAAACTGAAGGTGATAGGGGAAAAAAAAATCAAATTTAAATCTGGACAGGCTTGGTGGCTCACATCTATGTTTTAGCACTGGGAAACAGAAGCAGGATAGCTGTGAGTTGGAGGCTAGCCTGGGCTACACAGTGAGGCCTTGTCTCAAAAAGGGAAGAAAGAAAGAAAGAAAGAAAGAAAGAAAGAAAGAAAAAAGAAAGAAAGAAGAGAGAGATAGATAGAGAGATAGAGAGAGATATATAGATATAGAGATAGAAAGGACAAACAAAAAATTGGAATTGAGCTCCTAAACTCTATAAAAATGAATAGAGAAAGCAAAAAGAAATCTCAGTCTATGTAAGCACTTAACTATGAAAATGGGAGTAATTTAAATAAATGAAGGAAGGCTACCTATCAGAAAATAAAATAAAACCAGGACATTGTTTACATAATACACAGAAGTTAACTTGAGCCTCTAGCTTCTTCATGCTGTGACCCTTTAATACAGTTTCCTGTATTGTGGTGACCCCAACCATAAAATCATTTCATTGCTATTTCATAGCTATAATATTGCCAGTGTTGTGAATCGTAATGTAAATATCTGATATGCAGCAATCCCCAAAGGAGTCAAGACCCACAGGTTGAGAACAGCTGCTCTAAAGTCTCAATTGTAAAAATCAAAACTTTGGGAGCTGGGGGGTCATGGCTCTGTCTGAAGAATTCGACGGCTGCTAGAAGACTGGCTCCCACCTGGTTAGGAGAGTCTTAAAACCCACCCCCACAGTGACACACTTCCTCCAACAAGGCCAAACCTACTCCAAGGCCACACCTAATTGTGCCACTCCCTTGAGTCGAGCATATTCAAACTACCATAGTAACACATGATTTTTTTTTCTTTTTGGTTTTTTTCGAGACAGGGTTTCTCTGTGCAGCCCGGGCTGTCCTGGAACTCACTCTGTAGACCAGGCTGGCCTCGAACTCAGAAATCTGCCTGCCTCTGCCTCCCAAGTGCTGGGATTAAAGGCGTGCGCCACCATCGCCCAGCCACATGATTTTTTAAAACTAAGTATGAGGGACGTAAGGATGGAATAATGAGAGGAATAATGGAATATGTCTCCTCTTTTACATCTTCCCTTATTGATTCAAGTCACAGAAATATAAATATAATAAAATTTTATTTATTGTGCCTTACTTTTTTTTTTTTTTTTTTTTTGGTGCCTTACTTTTATTAGAAACAAATGACTCACCACGCATTGGAAAGACAAAGCTTAGGATTATCAGGACTTGACCATTCCCAAGCCAGAAGAGGGGTGCGTCATTCAGGATATCCAGCAGATGGGAGGACTGACTTTGATTTAGAAAAGCATATTCCATATGGCTAAGATTTGCATTAATCAGACTCTGGCTGGTAGAACTACACGGACTCCAGAGTGTGAAGACCATGGTGGGAGCCAGAATCAAACTGGAAGGAAGGAAGGAGGAAGAGGAGGAGGAGAAGCGAGAGGAGCAAATCACTGAACAAGGAGAAGGAACTGGGGCATGACTTAGAATCATGAATTGTGAGCAATTGAGTATTTTCATGGACACAATGGAAGTCATATTTTTCTTTGGGTTTGGAGAACAGCACTTTGATGGTCTCTGGAAACTTCCCATTCTGGCTGAGTTCATGCTGTCTCTGTCCTGAAGAGTGTAGCTTTGAGCCTCCTTATCCTGGAGCCCATTTGTAAACTAGGACACTGCAAGTCCCGAGGTGAGCAGGTTAATAAGAGGCCCGAAGCTAATGGCCGCCATGTTTGAAATCTTGGGCCTCTGACGTGACTCTTGGAGGCCTGTACCCTGAGAGTCCTGGGGTAAGGTGGAAAGAATCCCCAGCTCTGTGGATGCCGCCATCTTTGTTCTCTTAACTACTTGGATTAATAAGCAGTGCAAAACTGAATAGTTGTAAGAGTTCAGATATAGCACACAGGAGTTCCCCAAATGCAGAAAACCTACTTGCAGAAAACGATTTTTTTCCTCTGTGTCAACTATCTTGAATCTTTTTTCATTTTTTTCTTTCTTTATTTTTGGTTTTGTTTTCTAAGACAGGGCTTCTGTGTATAACAAGCTCTGGCTGTTCTGGACTCACTTTGTAAACCAGGCTGACTACAAACTCACAGAGATCTGCCCGCCTCTGCCTCCTGAATGCTGGATTAATGGTGTGTGCTATCACACCCAGACTATGTTGAATTCTTCAATCAAATGTTCTCTCAACTGAGCTATTTCCTCTGCCGTCTGTGTTGAATTCTTAATGTCTGGTTGCTAGGGAAGTAATTTAAACAACAAATATATCTGAGTCTTTTAACCCAATATGGCTATAGAACAGGTGACTCTGATTCTCACATCAGAATACTGGGTCAAGGCCCAGCAAGAGACATAGTTTACACCCAGAACCAGATTGTCTCCTTAACCCCTGGAGTGGACTCTGAACAATCTAACTCCTGGTTGGGCAACAGTTATGGAGCCAAAGCTACAGAACCCCAGGAGTTCTGTCTTTCTGCAAGAACCAGCCTAACATTTGGCTCAATATTCTTAAAGAGAATTATTCTGTAATTAGAAATATTCTGCAGCCGGCCAGTGGTGGCGCACTTTAGCAATCACCTCGCTCTGGAGTCTGAGGTGGCCGTCTGTCTCTCCCGAGTTTGAATCCCAGCCCATGCTTGTCAATCACCGAGAAAAAAAAAAAAAAAAAAAAAAAAAAGCCAGGCAGTGGTGGCGCACGCCTTTAATCCCAGCACTTGGGAGGCAGAGGCAGGCGGATTCCTGAGTTCGAGGCCAGCCTGGTCTACAGAGTGAGTTCCAGGAAAGCCCGGGCTACACAGAGAAACCCTGTCTCGAAAAACCAAACCAAACCAAACAAACAAACAAACAAAAAAAAAAAAAAAAAAAAGAAAAGAAATATTCTGCAAGGCCCACAAAAAATTGTGGGCCAGGAGACAGCTCATCCTTGCTACATAAACCCAATAGCCCAACTTCAATGCCCAGAACATAACAAGCCACTTGTGTTGGTATGCAGCTGTAACCCCAGGATTCCAACAGTGACCCAGGAGAAGGAGATGGAGATGAAAGAATCATCTGGAAACCCGAGGGCCAGCTAGCCTGGAGGATGCACAGCCATGGAGAAACAAGGCAAGTCTGTCCAGTGAGGCAAAAGGCGAGAGCTGAGACCTGCAGCTTGTAAATACATAGGCCATAAATAAATACACAAACGATAAAATAAAATTAAGAAGTTTTTTCAAGCGGAGGTGTACACACCTGTAATTGCAGCACACCAGATGCCGAGGAATGAGATTTTTAAGTCT